>CAUYQV010103768.1:0-32488 GCA_963574575.1 Galagoides demidoff | reverse complement strand
AATGGCCGGGCGTTGTGGCGGGCGCCTGTGGTCCCAGCTACTTGGGAGGCAGAGGCAGGAGACTCGCTTGAGCCCAGGAGTTGGAGGTTGCTATGAGCTGTGATGCCATGGCACTCTACCCAGGAGGATAGCTTGAGGCTCTGTCTCTAAAAAAAAAAAAAAAAAAATACAATTATTTTATTCTACAAATATTGTTGAAATAGGTACATAACAATTTAACAATTGGAGGCATTCATTGAGTAGTTACAATGTTCCAGATTCTGCTTTAAGCACTGAACATTTCTTTAAATCCAACTAGATTCTATTCCTTTCATAATTTTACACATGGGAAAAGTAAGTTCAAAGAGATGAAATATCTTGCCCCTGGTCACTTTGTTGATAGGAAAAGCAGAATTAAAATGAGGCCATCTAGATGTGTTCAGGGCCTGGGTGCAGAACTTTTACTGAAAACAGCATGGGCTTCTGGTAGGATAGTCAGTAACAGCACAAAACTTTAAATAATGAAATTATTTATTCAGAAGGAACTAATTTTTTATGATCATGTGAATTAATTTTTATGGTTATGAGAGATGATTCCATCATAGTTAAAAGAAATGGAGAATGATTGTGTATGCTAAAATGGAAAAGCAAGTGTTATGGTCTAAATGTTCATGTTCCCCCAAAATTCCTATGTTGAAATGAATTTTGGAGGGACATAAATAAAGATTAGGTCATGATGGGATTATTGTGCTTATAAAAGAGTCCCATGAAAGATTCCTTGCCCTTCCTCCATGTGGGATTAAAATGACAAGACAAGATAGCTGTCTATGAAGAAGCTAGCTCTCACCAGACACAGAATCTATCTGAATTTTGATGTGGGACTTTCAGAACTGTGAGAAATAAATTCCTGTTGTTTGTTAGCCACCTAGTCCATGGCATTTTGTAATAGCAGTGCAGATTAAGATAGCATCAAAGACACAGTAAATAAGAAAACTTAAGAGTGCGTATGTTTTGATTGTCAATTTTCATTATATGTAATGTGTACGTCTGTTATAAGTGTATGTATGCATATATGGTTCATGTATACGTATGTGTGGATACATGCCACATATATGTATTATACATGTCTATGTACTTATTCATAGACGTTTGGTCTCTGAGTGTGAATAGAAAAGATGAACTTTAGGAACTGAGACTTCAGCCACTCTGGGTTGCCGGTGGCAGTGAGCGTCAGGGGCAAGATGCTAACTGCCTGGGAGTGAGAAATGCACCATGACAGTGCGCAGTGGTGGTTGGGGGCACTGATGTCTCTGGTCTGAATTTGAATATGCACCCCTTGATCCCCTTGCCCACCAGAGGGAACTCAGCTTCAGCAACTCCGAGTTCCTGGGGGTGGTGTGCAGTGGAGGAGGAGCTGCTGGCTCCTCTCTGACTCTGGCAGGTGTACCCCCTGACTTCCTTCCTCACTGGAGGGAACCAGGCACCAGCCCAGCTGGGTTGCTGGAAGCAGTGTATAGCTGTGGGGGCTAAGGTGCGACACCTCTGGACTGACTTTTCTGTGTGCTGCACC
This sequence comes from Galagoides demidoff, assembly GCA_963574575.1. Classification (NCBI taxonomy): domain Eukaryota; kingdom Metazoa; phylum Chordata; class Mammalia; order Primates; family Galagidae; genus Galagoides; species Galagoides demidoff. The sequence goes on along the minus strand of CAUYQV010103768.1, from coordinate 30,939 downwards.
TTCCTGACCCCATCATGCACCAGAGATAACCAGACTCCTGCCCCTTGGGTTTTCAAGATGGAACAGCCTGTGGATCTCTACTATTAGGTCACTGGAGACTTTCTGTTGAGCAGTGTTTGTACTTCTCAGGACAATTAGATTAGAATTCTTGACCAGGGCCATCGACCCAGGGACCATCTAAGGTTGAGCAATACTCATTTTGTAGTGGGAGGGACTGATTCTCCTCCTCCAGCTGTTGTTGGAGGAGGGCAAGGTGCCATAGTTGCTTGCATCTCTCACCAGCTGAAATTTCAGCCTGATACTGCAGCTCATTAGGACTGGATAGAGGCTGGCTGAATGAAAGACAGAACGAGCTAGTGCAGTCACACAAAGCAAGTTCTCAGAGTCTCTGGCTAAAGCTCTGAAAGAGACCTTTGTAAAGCTGTAGGGGAAAAGCAATAATCACAAGCCCTGCTCATTGGTAAAGTCCTAGTTAACTCCACTCCCTCGGTCCACCAATCCAAGCTCACCCTACCAATGTTACCAACCAAATAGCAGAAAATAATAATGGGGTGGAACTAGCCGAAAGACTCTGGCAACATAAATAACCAGAGTAGATCAACTATGCCAATTAGTTTGATTTAAGCATTCCACATTCTATATCAAATCATCACATTGTACCCCACAAATGTATACAGTTATGATTTAATAAAAATTAAGGGAAAAAAGGTGAAATTTAATACTTCAATTTATGCTTTTCATACTAACAATTTTTAGTATGACCATGAGCAGATTTTATGGCTTAAAATAGTAATATGGCTTAAAATACAACCAGGAAATTAAACTTCTTAGTTAGTGAGAACAAACTAGATCAATGCTTCCCAACTGCATTCACATTTCATGTAATCCATAGAAAAATAATATTTAAGGCACACTGCGATGGAGCTGATGAATACCTATTGAACTTGGGTCTGTGGATCCCTGAGCTCTTCTATTGGCCCTGAAGCTGCAGGAGATTTGTTTCTGTGCACACCTTGCGACCTGTGCTCAGCTCACAGGATTTCACAGCTGGCACACAAGGGGAGGGAGTGCCTGTATGTGGACCTTGGGCACTTTGGTGCAGTCTTCATGCACAGAGCTATGGAAGGGTAGTAAACATGTGCATAGCCTGTCATGTTTGGAAAATGGGCATTAGCTTTAGTAGTGGTCATTTTTCATGGCATTTGACAAGCCCATTTCTGTAGTCAACACAAACAAGGTGCTACTTTTATCCAAGGAATATTCTGCTTTGCAAACAGTGCCATTTAAACTATTCAGATGATAGTGATGCAGTCACTTTTGATGTATAAATTACTCTCACTAGAGATTTCAGCCTATCATAAAATAAGAGTGGTCATGGCTATGTTAACAGCTTTTCCAGGTGGACTGCTCAATCAAAGCATGATTGTGGCAGGATAAATGTGACTGTGCACAAAGAAGCAGACAGGACTAACAACTGCTAGCTTAGCAAGTGCATTTTCATTTAAGGAAAATTATACTTAGAAAAGGAAATGTGCAAAAACATTTAGGGTCCATGTGAATGTTTTCTCACATAATGCTTACAAATAATTTATTTTTATTTATTTATTTTTTTTTTTGAGATGGAGCCTCAAGCTATCCCCCTGGGTAGGGTGCCATGGCATCACAGCTCATAGCAACCTCCAACTCCTGGGCTCAAGCGACTCTCCTGCCTCCACCTCCCAAGTAGCTGGGACCACAGGCGCCCACAACAACGCCCAGCCATTTTTTGGTTGCAGCCATCATTGTTGTTTGGCGGGCCCCGGGCTGGGGATTCGAACCCGCCACCTTAGGTGTACGTGGCTGGAGCCTTAGCCACTTGAGCCACAGGTGCCGAGCCCAAATAATTTATTTTGAAATAAAATATTGAAAACATTTTCAAACCAACCAACCGACAAACACAAAATCAAATGGATTTAGGATTGTTGCAGATACTTGTGCAGTACCAAGAGCTTCCAGCTGAAGGGGCAACTGGAATCTGAAATTTATGTAGCCTACTCTCAGCTTTTTGACTGTGCATAAGTGTACAGAAGAGCAGCCCAGAAGAAGTGGCCCAGAGACCCAGTGCGGTAGCTCTGGGAGAATCACTTTGTATCAATCTCTTTTCTTTAGCAAGTGTGGAAATTGTGATAAACTAAAATAGACCACAATTGCTTCATGGCTCCTCCCCTCTAGAGTTTGAATCTACTTAACCAATTCTGGAATCTGGGCTGGTCTTGTGATTTGTTTTGGCCAGTGAAACATGGGGGAAGTGATATTGGGGGCATTATAAGGCTAAGCCAAAAGGGCCTTGGAACATCTAATCCCTCCCCCCACCCCCGCCCAGAACCCAAATGCTATGTAAAGAAGCCCTGACTAATGTCTTTGGGGATGAAAAAGCATGCACAGATGCACAGAGGCAGGCCCAGCTGTAAACCAGCACCAGTGTTCAGACATGTGAGTTGAAATCATCTTGGCCCATCTTGACATGGTTGAGTCACCAGATAGCAGTAATCACCATAATGATATTGAGTAAGACTAGTAGAACTGCCCTCATGGGTCCAGCCCAAACAACTAACTTTCCAAATTATGAGCAAATAAATGGTGGTTGTTTAAAGATAAAAATCTTGCCTTTTAGCAATAAAACCCAGAAAAAAACAAAGAAACTGAAATCAATTTATAGTATGGGATTAACCAATTAGGGTTTATGTTAATAAATGAACATTCTCCTACTTTCTAATTCTGACAACTTCAGAAATTTATCGATCTAATATTGATTTTCTTCCTTGTTTGACAATAATACCATCTATGAAGGGAATTTGTGAAAATTAAATGAGAACAAATCTCTGAAGTTTATAATACCTGGAATATATGAAGCACTAAAGAATGACAGTAATTTTAAGCAAAAGGCTTATTTTGAGATTTATGTTTAACATTAAATTGTATCTGAAATGTCATCTTTGTGTCAAATGCTATTTGCAAAGTCACACTGGATGAGCAAGATAATCAGTTTTGTCAAATACTGAATAATGGGCTCAGTGCCTGTGGCTCAATTGGCTAAGGCGCCAGCCACATACACCTAACGTGGCGGGTTCGAATCCCCAGCCCGGGCCGCCAAACAACAATGATGACTGCAACCAAAAAATGGCCAGGCGTTGTGGCGGGAGCCTGTGGTCCCAGCTACTTGGGAAGCAGAGGCAGGAGACTCGCTTGAGCCCAGGAGTTGGAGGTTGCTATGAGCTGTGATGCCATGGCACTCTACCCAGGGGGATAGCTTGAGGCTCCGTCTCAAAAAAAAAAAAAAAGTACTGAATAATGGGTCTTACAGATTATAAAATGTTACTTTATCATTAGAATTATTAATATTTAATGGAAAATTATAAATATCAAGCACTGAAATGCAAAGTTAAAGAAGACATAGATTCTTTATAATGCCACTTATACTTACAAAGCAAATATTGAAAATGACAACATATAGATGTTCTAAAAAAAACTCATCATTTAGTCAGCTATAACAGTGGTAGTTTGAATTCAAAAGAATTAAATGTCTTCATGCCTCCTTATCAAACAATTAGGTTACCTAACAATAATTCTTTTAATGTTGCTGTATTTCTAAGACCTCAAGCCTAGAAACTCAGCCTCCTTCCAATCACTCTATTCTTTCCTCCTATTAAATCTTATATTCAGTCTCATGATTGAAGGGTCTGATCTCTGACTCTTCACTTTGTTATCCTATGGATTTTTTCAGATTTGTCTTAGACTTTCCATTTCCTCACTTCAGTGCTCACCTATTTCCCTTTTTAATATTTATTGTTCCTAATGGGTACAGAAAGTTTACGACCTACCTCAGGTGGGATGAAGGACAAATGATTCTGGACACTGGAGTATATGGACAATCTGGGTTGGCAATGAGATTTTGATCCAAGGCACTAAATTGGGTATTAAAATACCGAAGGGAAAAATAATGTGAATAAATTAACTTTTACTTTAGAAATGCTCCCCTCCAGTATTGCATAAGAGTAGGAAATTTATCAATGTCACCATTCTATCCCCAGTGTGCTCTGGCCTCTGGTATAGTAGTACATATCTAGTAAGTACCAGACTTATATCCATGGTAGTAATGGGCAATGATGTGATTTTGGGTTAGTTGCCTAATCTCTCTCCACAATAATTTCTTCATTAGTTGAACAGGGATATGGTATATATTCTCCAAAGATAGCTGCCATCAATTTTTCTTCCACGAATATGCATGCTGCTCCTTCCTTCAAGAGGTAGAATTTATTATATCTCCTATTTCCATTTCCTGACAATGTGGTCTGGCCTTGTGACTTGGTTTGACTAGGACTAGCCACATAATTAGTGTGTCCTAGTGCAAAATGAAAATGTGGATCCCCTTGTTAAAAAATTATTAGTAAGTCCAAGATGACAACAAGAGAGCATTAAACCAAACATAGGGGGACTTTTGCAACTGCACAGGTCATATATCTATAATGCTGACAACTTACCCTAATAATAACAATTCACAGTTATTACATGTAGTGAGTATATCTCCAAACAGTTAGTGAAATTTGCTGTGTATTTAGAAATTTCAACTGTCATTTCACATAAATTGACTTAAACCTGATGGTCAAAAACATTGGAGAAAATTAAAAGACATGTTAAGAGAGATACTCCTTATGGAAATATGGCTGTCAGGAAAAGAGCCATAAGAAAGAGACTTATGTATGAGCAACAACCTTTCTAATGCTCTGTTGGAGTTACTGATATGAGGTAAGGAAGAATAGAGGAATTCAGTCCAAAATCATACTCTTCAGTCTTGACAGTGTGCTAATTATGCTACTCTACTTAATGATAGCATACCACAAATTATCTGATATGAAATATTAATGGTATTGGAAAAAATGTAGTTTGATAATTTTATATTTGATTAATTAAAGATGAGTCAAAGTTATGTAAAAGCGTTTATGGAATTAATTTAAGCTACATGGAAAGGGTTTATGGGATTAATTATGTAAAGGTTTTATGGAATTAATTTAAGCTACATCCATGACAACTCTAGGATGGTTCAAAATGAAAAACTATCACATTACAAAATTTGAGTCAGTGATAGACTTTATTTTAGAAAATTTATATGAATCTGGACAGATGGGTCATGAACCAAATATAATTTACTTATTCAATCCTACAGATTCTATATCCTGAGAGTCTCCCACGTGCAAACCATTGTGTTTGGTACTGACAACCTGGGCATAGAGAAAGGATGTACACAGAGTTCAATACATGATGTCGGCACAGGAGAACGGGGCCAAACTCAGAGTTTAGTACATCTAGTCCAAGAAAAAAAACACATCTATTCCCTTGGTGAGAAAAAAATTCAATACAAAGGAATACATGAGTAATTGTTTAAGAGAATTATAAAAAGGGGAAATCATTGAAAATATTTTAAAAGTTTTTTTTTAATTGGCTACTGATTTGTCATAATTGGGTTGAGATAACATGAGGTATATCTGGAAATTGGATCCCTGGAAAGAGGTATATCATCCCAGTAAGTAGGTAGATGATAACATCTAGCAAGAAATACAGAAATTTCTAGTGGTATAGCTAACTTCAAAGACAGAAGTTCTAATGAAAGGTCCTACATTTCTTGAACACAAAAGGAGAGCAAAGTTATCAATAGACTCTGTATGAATTGAAATGTTAAGAAATACAGGCAGAAATATTTACGTGTTCCATATTTTATCCAAGAATCATTTACTGAACATCTATTATGTTCCAAAGACAATGACAGGAACTAAAAGAATAAAGAATGGTGAAACAGAATTCTTGCCTTTGAAGATCTTATAGCCTAATTAGTAAAGGTCCAAGGAACTATAGTTTTTAAATATAGCAAGAGAAATGACACAGTAGATTATGAATTATGTGAGTGAAGAGAAGAGAGAAGAGAGTGAATATCTCTCATGAATTCATAGAAATGTGTGTCTCAGTTCATTTGGGCTACTATAACAAAATACTTTAGACGAGGTAATTTGTAAACAACAAAATTTTGTTTCTAACCATTTTTCAGATTGAGAAGTCCAAGATCAAAGGGCCAGCACATTTATTATCTGGTGGGGATTTGCTCTCTGAATGATAGATGGGACACTTTCTTAATGCATAGCAAGGAATGAGGAAGCTCACTTAGGCCTCTTTGTATTTGTATTTTTTTCATACAGAGCACAATCTTGTTTTTCCAACTTTATCCCCCTTTTTGATTGGTGCATAATAGTTATAAATATTAATGAGGTACATGTGATATTTTGATATGTACTTACAGTGTGCAATGGCCAAATCAGGGTATTTAAGATATCCTTCACCTCAGTGTTTATCTTTTTTTTTTTTTTGCATGTTAGAACCATTCCAAATCTTCCCTTCTACCTGATTTGAAATGTACAATAAATTATTTGTAGTCACTGTATTGTCCTATCAGACATTAGTACTAATTTCTTACATCTAACTATTTTTGTACACATTAACCAGCCTCTCTTCAACCCCACTTTCTTCCTACCCTTCTGGGCCTCTAGTAATCAACGTTCAATTCCCTACATCTGGGAGATCAATTATTCTAGTTCCCATAGGTGAGTGAGAACATGCATTCTCTGAGAACATGTCTTTCTATTCTTGTATTATTTCATGTAACATAATGTCCACATCTACCCATGTTGCTTCAAATGACAAGATTGCATTCTTTTTTTATGGCTGAATGATATTTCATTGTGTATATATGCCATGCTTTTTATCCATTGATCTGTTGGCGGGCACTTAGGTTGAGTCCATATCTTTGCTATTATGACTAGTATATGACTAGTGTTGAAATGAACATAGGACTGCAGATCCTTCTTTGACATATTAATTTCCCTTCTTTTGTATATATATATACAAATATCTAGAAGATTGCTGGATGTTATGGTAGCTCTATTTTCAGTTTTTTAAGGAGCATCCATACTGTTTTTCACAGTGGCTGTACTAAGTTACATTCTCATCAACAGTCTATGAGTGTTCCTCTTTCTTCACAACCTTGCTAGCATTTGTCATTTTCTTTTTAAAAATAGTCATTTTACTTGAGACGAGATGATATATCAATATGGTTTTGATTTACATTTCTCTGATAACTAATGATGTTGGGCATTTTATTTCTTTTTTTTTGCAGTTTTTGTCCAGGGCCGGGTATAAACCCACCACCTTTGGTAAATGGGGCTGGCACCCTACTCCTTGTGCCACAGGTGCCACCAGATGTTGGGCATTTTCTTCATATATGTGAGCTGTTGGCCACATGTATATCTTCTTTTGATAAAAAAATCTGTTCAGATCCTTTGCCTGTTTTTAATCAAATTACTTTTTCCTATTGCGTTGAGTTCCTTATTCTAATTATTAATCATTTGTCATTGGATAGTTTGCAAATATTTCTCCCATTTCATGGGTTTTTACTTTACGTTGTTTCTTTTGCTGTACAGAAACATTTTAGCTTGATGTAATGCTATTTGTCAAATTTTGCTTTTCTGCCTATGCTATTTAGGTCTTACTCAAAAAATCTTTGCCAGACCAATGCCCTGAAGAATTTTTCCAATTGTTTCTTCCAATCATTTCATAGTTTCATATAGTACATTTGGATTTTTAATCCATTCTGGTTGATTTTTATATATGGTGAGATTGAGGTCTAGTTTCCTTATTTTGCATATGGAATCCAGTTTTCTATAAAACAAAACTGGAACATTTCCAACAAATCCAGCACTATTTGTTGAAGAACTATCCTTTCCCTAATGTGTGTTCTTGGTTATAAATGTGTGTATTTATTTCTGAGTTCTTTATTCTGTTCCATTGGCCTATGTGTCTGTTTTTATGCCAGTACAGTGCTGATTTGGTAACTGTTGCTTTGTAGTATAGTTTGAAGTCAAGTAATGTAATTCCAGCTCAGTTCTTTTTGATGAGCTTACCTAGGCTATTTGGGTCTTTTGTGTTTTTTCTTTTGCAGTTTTGGCCATGGCTGGGCTTGAACCCACCACCTCCGGTATATGGGGCCAGTGCCCCACTCCTTTGAGCCACAGGTGCTGCCCTTTTGTGGCTTTATTTGAATGTTAGGATTGTTTTTTCTATTTCTATGAAAAATGTCATTGATATTTTAATAGGAATCACATTAAATCAGTAGACTGCCTTAGGTAGTATGGAATTTTCAACAGTATTAATTCTTCTACTCCATGAAATGGGATATTTGTCCACTTTTTTTCTGTCCTCTTCAATTTCCTTTACCAGTGTTTTAAGTTTTCATTGTAGAGGTCTTTTATTTCTTAGTTTAATTTTTTGATAGCTATTGTAAATGGACTTGCTTTCTTAATTTCTTTTCTAGGTTGTTCATTGTTGCATATAGAAATGCTACTTTATTTTTTGGTAAGTTGATTTGACATCCTGCAACCTTTCTAAATTTGGTTATCCATTTTAAAATGATTTTTGATGGATTCCTTAAGTCTTTCTGAATTTAAGACCGTATAGTCTACAAACAAGGGCATTTTGACTTCTTCCTTCCCAATTTGTATGTCCTTTATTTATTTTTTCTTTTCAGATTGCTCTGGAAATTAATAGTGGAATTATTACATTAAGTGAAAGTGGTCTTTTTTTTTCTGAACTTCATACAGTGAGTTTCGGAGTATTTTCTTCTCAAGTTTTTGGAATAGTTTAATTAGGATTTGTATTAGTTCTTTGAATGCTTGGTAAAATTGAGCAGTGAAGCCATTGGGTCTTGGCCTTATCTTTGATGGGAGAATTTTTTTCAAATTACTGCATTTATCTCATTATTTGATATTCATATTTTATTCCTTCCTAGTTCAATCTTAATAGGTTGCATGTGTCTAGGAAATTATCCATTTCTTCTAGGTTTTCCAATTTATTGGCATATAGTTGCCCACACTATAGTCTTAATGATCCATTGAGTTTTTGCAGTATTAGTTTTCTAATATCTCATTTTTCATCTCTGATTTTATTTAATTGGGTCCTGGATCCTCTCTTTTTTTTCTTAGTCTAGTTAAAAGTGCATCAATTTTATCTTTTAAAAAACCTACCTCTCCATTTTGTTGACCTTTTCTTTTATTTGGTTTCAGTTTTATTTATTTCTGCTCTAACTTTATTATTTCTTTTCTTCTACCAATTTCGGTTTTGTTTGCTCTTGTTTTTCCAGTTCTTTGAGATGCACCATCATCTGGCTTTTGAAACATTTCTACTTTTTTGATGTAGGCACTAATCAATATAAACTTTCTTCTTAGAACTACTTTTGCTGTAATGTATTTTCATTTATCTTGCTTTCAAGAAATTGCAAAATCTTTTTCCTAATTTCTTCATTGACTCACTGGTTATTCAGGAAAATATTATTTGATTTCCATGTGTTTGTATAGATTTTAAGGGTCCTCTTGTTATTGATTTCTAGTTTTATGCTATGGTCACAGAAAATATTTAATCTGATACCAATTTTTTGAATTTTTAAAGACATGTTTTATGTCCCAATATATGGTCTATCCTTGAGGATTATCCATGAGTTGTTGGATGAAACATTCTATAAATATCTTTTGCTCTAGATAGTACAGATTAATTACAATATTTCTTTACTGGTTTTGCTCTATATAGTTTATTGCAGTTGGATGAAACATTCTGTAAATATCTTTTGCTCTATATAGAAATTGCAATATTTCTTTATTGGTTTTTTTGCCTTGATAATCTGTCTAGTACTGAAATAGAAGTGTTGAGGTCTTAAAGTATTATTATCTATCTCTATCTTTATGTGTACTGTTGACTAAAGGCTATGTCTCACTTTAGCTCTGATATTATGTGCTTTATGTATCTGGAAGCTGTGATATTGTGTGCATAAGAATTTATAATTGTTACATCTTCTTGCTGAATTGTCCCCTTTATCATGATATAATGACTTTGTCTCTTTTTGTAGTTTTTGCCTTGAAATCTATTTTATCTAATAGACGTATACCTACTCTTGCTATTTTTGGGGTGAACTGGTTCATTGTTCTAAATATTTTTTTGCATCCTTTTGTTTCCAGTCTCTATGTGTCTTTAGAGTTGAAGTGGGTACCTTATAGACAACATATCACTAGGTCTTTATTTTTTATCCATTCACCCACTCTATTTCTTTTGACTGCAGAGTTTAGTCCTTTCACATGTAATGTTGATATTGATAGGTAAGTATTTACTACTCCCATATTGTTCTTTGATTTCTGGTTATTTTCTAGTTATCTCTTTCTTCCTTCTTTCCTGTATGCCTTTGTTAAAGGTGTTTTTTTTTTTTATTTCTGGTGGTGTGTTTTAATATTTTGCTTTTTTATTTTTTGTATCTCTGTTGTAGGTTTTTTGAGATGAGTTTAACCTAAAACTTGCAAAAAATTATAATCAATTATTTTAAACATATGACAACTCTGTTCAGAAACAAAAAAAGCAAAGAGAAATCTAAAAGAAATTCTATACTTGAATTTTATCCCATCACTTTTTAAGTTTTTGTTATTTTCATCTGCATCTTTCATAGTATCTTTCTCTCAGATATTTTGTAGTTATTTTGGGTAGGTTTATCTTCAGTCTTCCTATTCAAAATATAAGTTACAGCAAGAGTATTCTTACTGCTAGCAGTGAGTTGTATACCTTTAGATGACTTTATACTGTTTGTTAACATCATTTTCTTTCATATTGAAGAATTTTTTATAACATTTTTATAGTACAGGTCTGCTGTTGATTAAACACCTCGAATTTTCTTTAGGAAAATCTGTGTTTCTCCTTTATGTATGAAGGATATTTTTGCAGGATACAATGTTCTAGGCTTTTTTTCTTCAACACTTTGATATGTCATGCTACCCTCCGTGGCCTGTAATGTTACCACTGAGAAGTCTGTTGGCAGTCATATGATCTTTTCTTTTTCCTTGTTGTACTTAAGATGTTTTCTTTATCTGTGACCTGTGGGATCTTAATAAATGCCTTGATGTAGTTTTATTTGGATTAAGTCTGCTTGGTCTTCTATGGCCTTCCTGTGTCTAACTATTGATATCTTTTTCTAGCTGGAAAGTTCTGTGTTACTACTTTTTGAATAAACTACAGTATCTCCCCTTACCCCCTCCTTAAGAACATAAGTATAAAATTTTCCTTTTTGAGGCTATTTTTAGATAATATAGCCATGCTTCTTCCTTTTTTATTATTTTTACTTTTCTCTCTTCTGACTGTATTTTCAAATCTGTCTTCAAGCTCATTCTTATTTCTGCTGGGTTAATTCTGCTGTCAGAGACTCTGATGCATTTCTCAGTTTGTCAATTGAATTTTTCTGGCTGGAATTTTTGTATTTTTTTTTTTTTTATCATTTCAATCTCTTTGTCAAATTTCTCTGATAGGCATCTGAATTCCTTGTCTGTGTTGTCTTGATGTTCCCTGAGCTTCTTTAAGACAGCTATTTTTAATTCTTTTTCTGAAAGATCCATTATCTCCAACACTGCAGGATTGGTCATTGGTACCATATTTAGTTTGTTTGATAAGGTAATGTTTTCCTGTGTTGCCATAAGGGTCTCACAGAAAAGCCATGTCATGAAGAATAAGCACGCTTATTGAAATTATGTTTTAAATAAAGGTGACCATTTGCTCACTCAGGCAAAATGGCAAGCTTCTTTATTTACTGTTGTTTTATATAGTCAATTTTATTCATGAGTACTATACAGCAATGACCTCATTAACATTCATTACAATCCCTTTGCACATGCGCATTGGACATCAATTACTTCATTAATCCATTTGAACATCTTGTGACCACGGCCCTATAAGTAGTTCCTCCCTAGTGATCTGATAATCCACCGGACATATACCTTTAAGCATAACCTTTCAACATAACCTGGTTTAACATATCTTAATGAAAAACATGTTGTTAGTCATTACTTTCTTTGTTCTTATCTGATGAAGCCTGAGGCTGTGGAGGAAATAAGGTAGATTGAATACGTGCCCTTGCTGACCTTGCCGCTTGGAGGCTGTTACTTTGAATCTTTAAGCAAGGCATAAAGAAACTTCTTGGGCATACAGGAATTTGTGTGCAAACCTCTAGTCCCATGTAGACCTTAAGTCAGGGGATTTTTGCTGGAACCTTTAATAAGGAATTTTCAGGCTGGACTTCTCAAAAGCCTTTCACAAGCCCAGGTTTCATCTGTACCATTAGATACCTATATGCATTGGGGAAATTCCTCTTCTCTTGAGGTCCCCAAGCACATTTCCATTCCCAGATCTGTCAGCAAGCAACCTTTGTTACTTACCACAGATCAGGAAAGGTTACTGATGGGTATCTGGCAAGTTTTTCAAAGGGCTTTTTTATTGGCCCATAAAGTCAACCTTAAGTCTTTAATGCAGTAAATGCTATTCCAGCCAAAGTCTTGGTCACATTAGGCCTGCGACCAACCCAGCCATAAGGGATTCTGCCTCAGTTTCTTACAAGTATGCCTACACAAAGTCTTTTCACTGCTCTCTCTCAAACGACTTTTTTGGCCAGAGGCATATAGGTGTTTCACCTTATTCCAGGATGTTTTTGATGTCTCCAAATGTTTGTTAACACCTGGGCATGAAGAATTATGTATTTATTTTAATGTTTGCAATTTATTATTTGACATGTCTTGCTTACAGAGCTTTCCAGATATTCAAAAGGAATTGAGTGTTGTGATCTGAGTCTTTGGTCACTATATCTGTATCAGTACTGGGGATTCCCCAAGCTGACCAATGCTGTGACTCTTGCAGATGCCTGGTAGTACTGACTTGGTGGACTTGGGAAGAGATAAGATTCCCTGAATGACTAGGAAAAGCCTCTCACTCTCTTCCTTCATTCTAAGTGCTGGGCTGCTGGAGTTGATGGAGGAGTGATTGAGTACTGCCTTGTTTTTTGTAGCTACGATTCTTTAAGGTCATACCTAAAGCCAGCCAGTCTCAAGCAAAGCCTGTAATGACTGTTGCCTGTCTATCTTTGTTGTTTATTCAAAGCCCAAGGGCTTTTTAGTAAGCAGGAAGTGAATGCTGCCTGGATGGGGTCCTTTCCCAATGGCCAATGTATTTTCTTCTGACCCAGAGTGGGTCTAGAAATCCAACCCAGGAACTGAGACCTGGAATCAGGGGCTTCAGGAGTCTGCTTGTACTTATTTTACTGTGGCTGAGCTGGTATCTAAGTTGCAAAACAAAGTTTTCTGAATTCTTTTCTTTCCTTTCCCTAAGTGAACAGTGACTAAACTTGGGCTACATTACCAGAAGTTGGAAGAGAGCTGATGACATAGCACCGGCTTGGGTGCTATTGCTGGTATCTGACTAGATCACATTCACCCCAAGGCCACTGGCTTTAAGCCAGCACAGCCACAGTAATTTCCCAAGGACTGCAACCTTTGTGGCCTGTTTGTCTTACTTATCCTAGGTCCTAGGCAACTTTTTTTTTCAGCCAGTGGTGGGTGGGGCTAAGCAGAACTCAAGTTTCAAGGCAGAGGAATTTCCTCTGGTTAGACTGAAATAAATACCCCCTTAGTGGGTTCTGGCAGTACTCTGCCTGGTGCTCTATTCCTGTATGACCAGGAAGCCTTGTGTTGCAATGCGAAGTCTCACAATACAATGTTAAAACCACATACTATGATCACTCATCTTATTTGTGTTCATCTGAAAGTACTTCCTTACAAGGATGTTAAATGTGGTGTTCATATGGATGGACAGTTGTTGGAGATTTCCATTCAACTATCTTCCTCTCCTCCTCTCCTATCAGAGGTTTTGGTATGTGGTGTTTGCATTTTATTTGTTTAAAAATTTTTTTTACTTCCTTTATAATTTCCTCACTGATTCATTGGTTGTTCAGGAGCATGCTATTTAATTTTCAGGTACTTTTACAGTTTCTGCTTATTACTGATCCTAGTTTTATTTCATTGCTATCAGAAAATATACTTGGTATAATTTCAGTTATTTTAAATTTATTGAAACTTGTAATGTGGCCTTATAAATGGTCTATCCTGGAGATGTTCCATGTGCTGATGAGAAGAATGTATATTCTGCAACAGTTGAAAAAAATGTACTGTGAATATCAGTTAGGTCTATTTGGTATAGAGCATAGTTTGATTCTGATGTTTCTGTTTTCATTTTCTGTTTGGATGATCTGTCCACTGCTGAGAGTAGTGTATTGAAGTTCCCTACTATTACTGTATTGGAATCTATCTCTCCCTTTATATCATTAATATTTTATTTATATATGTACTTGTGCTCTTATATCAGGTGCATAGGTATTTATAATTGTTATATTCTCTTGCTGAATTGACTCCTTCATCATTATATAATGGCCTTCTTTTATTTATTTTATTTCTTTTTGCTACTTTTGGCTTAAAATTTATTTTATCTGATATAAATATAGCTATTCCTCCTTTTTTCCGGGGGAGGGGGGGCGGAATGTTTCATTGGCATGGAATATTGTTTCTTATCCCTTCACTTTTAGTTGATGTGTCTTTGTAGATGAAATTAGTTTCTTATAGGCAGCATATAGTTTGGTTTTACTTTAAAGATTCATTCAGTCACTCTGTCTTTTAATTAGAGAATTTGTTCCATTTATAATCAATGTTGTTCTTAATAAGTAAGTATTCACTGCTGCCATATTTTGTTTATTTTCTGGTTATTTTCCAGTTCTTCTCTTCTTTTTTTCTTTTCTTCTTGTCTTCATTTGTGGATAAGTTACTTTCTCTGGTAGTAGTTTTAATTTCTTGCTTTTCATATTCAGTATATCTATTATAAGTTTTTGCATTATAGTTTTCCTGAGTTTTACAAAGAATATGTTATAGTTATTACAAGTTATTTTAAACTGATTACAATTTAACTTTGATTGCATAGGAAAGAAATAAGCAAAAAAGTAGAAAACTAAACAGCTCTACATTTTAACTGTCACCCCACCAAAATTTTGTCATTTGAATTTATGTATTTTTATATTTTCTATTACTTTACAAATTAGTGTAATGTTTACTAATTTTTGAGGGATTTGTCTTTTGTTATTCATACTAAAAATATGCATGTGTTACACATAACAGTTAAAGTATTAGAAAAATTGTGAATATTTACTTTTCCATGAGTTTTTTACCTTTTATAGTTCTTATTACATGTGCCTTTTTCTTTCATACTAAAGAAATAAATCCTTCAGCCTTTCTTGTAAGACAGATCTGGTAGTAATAAATTCTCTTAACATTTGTTTGTCTGGGGATGTCTTTACTTTTTATGTTTGAAGGTTATCTTTCTTGGCACAGTGTTCTTGGTTGAAAGGTTTTTTGCCTTTAGCACTTTGAATATGTTATGTCACTACCTTCTGGCCTGTAAGGTTTCTGCAGAGAGGTCTGTTGCCAGCTGAGTTAGAGTTTCTTTATATGCTTCTTGCTTCTTTTGTCATGCTCTTCTTAAGATCCTCTTTATCCTTGACTTCTGAGAGTTTGATTTTCACATGCCTTAGCAGAGTCTTCCTTGGGTTGAATCTGCTTTGTGTTCTTTGACCTTTTTGTATTGGGATATTCATATCTTTCTCTATTTTGAGATAGAGTCTCATTATGTCACACTCAGTAGAGTGCTATGGTGTCCAAGCTCACAGCAACCTCAAACTCTTGGGGTTAAGCAATTCTCTTGCCTCAGCCTTCCAAGAAGTAGCTGGAACTACAGGGGCCCACCAGAATGCTTGACTATTTTTTAGTTGCAGTTGTCATTGTTGTTTAATTGGCTTAGACTGGGCTCAAACATGCCAGCCTCAGTGCATGTGGCTGGCACTGTAACCACTGTGCTATGGACGTTGAGCCTGTATCATTCTTTAAGTATGGAAAGCTTTCTGTTTTTATTTCTTTGAATAAATTTCCACCCTTATCTCTTTCTTTATACCTCCACAAGTCCTTTGATTCATTGATTTGTCCTTTCAAGGCTATTCTCTAAATCTTAAAAGCATGCATTATCTATTTTCATTCTTTTCTCCACTGTGTATATACAAGTGGCCCATCTTTGAGCTCATTAATTCTTTCTTCTGCTTGATCACATGTACTGTTAATGCATTCTGATTGCTTTATCACTCCACCAATTGTATTTTTGAGTGCTAGAATTTCTGTTTGATTTTTAAAAATTCTTTCAATATCTGTATTAAATTTCTCTGGCAAATTTCTGCTGTTTTCTTGAAGTTCATTGAGCTTCCTCAAAATAACTATTTTGAAATTTCTGAGAAATTGCTTACCTCTGTCACTTAAGGGTCAGTCATTAGTGACTTATTTAGTCCATTTGGTGAGGTTTTATTTTCCTAAATGTGTTTGATGCTAGACATTTGCTGATGTCTGGGCATTAGAGAGTTAGGTACTAATCCATTTCTTCATATGGTGGCCTTGTTTGTATGCATTGTTCTTCACAGGGTCCTCAAAGAACCCAAAAGGTACTAACTATTGAGCTCCCTAATCCTGTGGTCACTATAGCTATTTTAGCAGTAAAGGGTGCCCTAAGCTCAGGTAAGCTGCAATTCTTTCAGACTCTTAGATACCCAAACCTGATGGACTTGGGGAAGGTACAGAATTCCCTGGATTCTCAGGCAATGTCCCCCACAATGGCCTGGAGCTGTAGGCTTTAGGATTCTGCCTAATATTTTTTCCTGTCCTGGCTGGCACCATTTATAAGACAATATCTTTTTTAGTCTTTTCTCTCCTTCTCCCAAATGGAATAAGTTTCTCTTTGTGCTATCCTGCCTGCATATATGTTACTTTATTTCTAGTAACTACTCCTATGTTGAAAATGTACACTTGAACTCTGTCCTGATTATTTATTATTAGCCATGTAATCTTTGATCCCACAGAGTATTCTTAGGAATGTACAGAAGTAAAGGAGGATAGTTCTTAGGTTATAGTCATTTCTACAAAGAAATTGATAATATTTATATATTAAGAGCTAAGGAGCAGTGCTCAGCCTGGCTTCTGGCTGCTATTGCTTTCCTCATCACATTCAAATGCAGAGTAAATGGAAAAAAATTTCAAACTATCTAAATCTTTGGTAAAATTTCTGGACAGTATGCCAGGATCTAGAGCAATAGGGACTCTTTACTACAGCAACCCTAGGAGGAGGAAATGTGGACACTTGGCAATAAGACTTACATGAGATATTTAATTAAGAAAGGCTTTTGCTAGCCGGACATTGTGGTGGGTACCTATTGTTCTGGCTACTTGCCAGACTAAGGCAAGGGGATCCCCTGAGCCCCAGAGATTGAGTTTGCTATAAGCTATGATGATGCTAAAGCACTCTACCCAGGGTGAAAGAGTGAGACTCTGTCTCAAAAAAAAAAAAAAGGGTTTTGACATTGATTAAAAAATATTAGACTGAGTTCTCTGCCCATTTTAACTTTCTATCAACACTACCAACACATTAGCTTTTCTGGACAATTCCATGAAAAAATACTTCATCTTTGGACTAGATTGACAGAGGTTATCCCTAGGAAAAGATTAATTAAAAAGAGACAGACTTCTGTTTAATTTATGCTAAAACATTATGCAAGCCATTCTCTAGAAAGACCATATAACATACTTTCATTTTATAAATGAATAAATGGCAATTCTAGTGATATTGTTATTTGCCAGCATTTGCTACTAATTTTATGATAGAACCAAGACTTAAGTTAATCCTGTTTGTGTTCCTCAAAAGCCCGGGCTTTTTCAAAAGATATTTCCCCAGAGAACCTATGTAGATAAGAAGATTAGGAGATACTCTGAGAAACCTGAGGTATCCATGCTTCACTCTAGTCCAGAGATAGCTTCTCCAAGAGTTTTTGAGATTTTTGGAATCTCTGTTACTGCCTCAATATTTGTTGCATTTTATATGTTCTGTCAATGTTCTTGCACCATTAATACTAGCAAGTTCTTAAAATGCTACTGTTGTGGCAGAGACAATATAATGTTGGGAAATTTTCTGGAACTATAGTCCATACTGGAGAGAAAGGAATCTCAGGATAGGTATTGACAATTGGAATTAAGAAAGCTGTGGGAAAATCTAGGCATAACATATAAGCTTTATATAAATAAAAACATGTGAACAGAAAAAAACAAAGATTGTTTTATGTGCTCTGAGTGAAAAGCTCTTATAAGTATGATTGTATTTTAATCTGAGCACCTACTTATACATACTGCATTGTTATACTGTGACTGAACAAGAGATGAAAAGTTTTGATCATGAAGGTTTAGGGGACCCTGAGGAAGGGTAATCAATATGAGTCAGAAGTAAGTAGAAAATGTTCATTCTGGAAAAGGCAGAAGGGAATTATAATACATGGCTTTCTTCTAATTCAGTGGTTCTCAACCTTACTAATGCCATGACCCTTTAAAACAATACCTCATGTTGTGGTGACCCCCCAATTTTATGGTTGGGGGTCACCACAACATGAGGAACTATATTAAAGGATCACGCATTAGGAAGATTGAGAACCACTGTTCTAATTGTTTAAAGTTTGTCCTGTGGAAAAGAGAGCCAACTGATTATCTGAGATTCATAAGGGTTGACTATAACCCAGAGAGGTAGGTTTTTGGCCAGGAAAAGGTGGTATTTTCTAACAGGGATGTTTAAAGATAGGAGAGTCTGAATTCCTTTCCCTAAAGATGATGGCCATTGACTCAAGTGCTGCATAAGAAATTAAGGAGTAAGTATAGAATGAGTTCCCAAGTAACTGTGATCTACTCAACCCTGGCTTCTATGGAATTGTAAAGATCTCAGTAGTCAATTCATATAGCAGTTTTAAAAATATTTATGGTGGTATCTCATGATTGCTTGTGAGGCACATGAAGAAAAAGGCTGATGAGAAAAACTCTGGAGATTCCTATCCCTTCTTCAGCTACAGCCAAGTTTTCCTATATTTTTCATATTTTGTTTCTAGGTTAAGATTTTAATTGAACAAAATGTTTTATGACTTTATAAATTTATAACAACTTGTTTATAACAATTTAGAGACAAAACTTGGTTGTATATCTGTTGACTTGCTATGCCTCCTAGTGCATAGGAATTCTCACTAAGTCAGGACATCATTCACTTACCCACCCAATTTGTTTTTCGTGAACTTATAAATATTCTATTAAAGGCTAGACATGTAGGTTTGAAAAAAATTGTCCTGGTCATTGCTGTCATGAAACATAAAATGCAGGCAATAAAAAAAAAATAAACTAGATAGTTTTAAAGAGTAGTAAATGCAATAAAAGAAATGAAAATATTATTTGACACCAGCACAAATGTGCAACCAATATTTAGGTCACTGGCCTCATGATCTATTCATTTTTCCTCTGACTCATAAGTGACAAAGCTAATTGAGGCCAAGTTCTAATTGTTTCTGTGATCTGAATGACAGTATAAATTCAGAGCTGGATAAACCTAGGCTGACTCCACTCATTCTTGGATAAAGTGACTGTGACCCAAAAGTGGCTCAGAGATATGCCCAAAGTCTCTGGAAAATGGTGGCTAAGTTAAGAACTAAACATTTGTCTTCTTGTTTTCTATCACAGGAAAACCTCCCTGTTAACAAAAAGAAAATTAAGTTGAAGGTTCAATAACAATAATAACAACAACAATGTTCAATTTTGGATTAACCTCAGTGTGCTTTATTGGAATATCCTGCAAATAGTCTTAGATGTCTGGTTTTTAGGAAATAAAGTGAATTCTGAATACACAAGAAACTCTCAGTGACCTCAGTTTAAAATAGTTTGTGCAGATCACTTGATATTTTTAGAATAGACTCCTAATTGGTTTGTCTGCCTCCCTTTTCCCCACAACCTATTCTCTCTGTGGCATTGAAGTCAACTTTTCATACAAGAAATCGGATATCCTTCTTCAGCTTAAAAACACTCCAGTTGCTTTTAGCATGCTCACACACTGATCCAAAACTTCTTGCCAGAGTCTAGATAGCCCATCAAATTTTTTGTCTTCTGCCACAGTCTCTTCTGATATGTTCTGCTCTGGGACATGCCAAGCATATATCAACCCGACATCATTATTACATGATATGTCTTCTATATCATTTTGCACTTGGCCCAAATATAACCTTCACAAAGAGGATCCATCAATTATGATATCTAAAATAACCCCCTCTCTTAACCAAATACCATTTTATATTCTCATAGTAAAACTTACCATCATCCATATAATAACGTTTCTTTGTTTAATGTGTATTTTCTTTCTGTACACTAGAATATAAGATCTATGAAGTTAAGGGATCTATTTTTTGTCTTCTACTCTGTCTTTAGCCACCGACTAAGTGACTGACTCATAGTCACACAGTGAGTCAGTCATTTATGATGAATGAATGTCAGGCAGAAAAAAAGTGGACTCAGTGATAGAGTTCTCATACATCCCAGGTAGCCAAATATGTGTTTATGGAGAAAATTACACTGCACCACATGGCACATGCACACATTAACTGAGGGCCCTTGTTTATTTTTGGTCACCTTTAATTTGTATTTCCCCCCAAAATATATTTGACTAGAGTGCCTGAGCTCTACTGATATGGAGTATTGCTATGGCAAGAGTTTGCACCAGTGATATTGAAAAGAACTATGCCCCCCTCATGTGAACTTCTATTTAGCTTTCTTTACTCCCTTCAAGTACTTGGCAAAAAAAATCAAAGAATTAAAATGAAATAAATAAATGCATAAAATTTGTTTTTTCCCCAAAGAAAGTGGCTAAGTTCTTTCTTAGGGAGGATCACTTCTCAGATGACGGCTATATACTGTTATCTGTCAGATATTTAAGAGTCCTGTAAATTGTCAACTGGCATATAAAAGCACATGCAGTGGGTGAATTATATGAGGTAATGGTGAAAGTCTGAGCATTATCCAGTGTATTTCTTAAAAATCAAGGGTGGAAGTCAACTATATTATATGCTACCTTGGAGCATTTGTGACTGAGCCAAAGTTTTAATTTTGGCTCTGTCTCAGTGACATTACTTCAGCAAGCTACCTTACCATGAGTCTGAAGAGGCACACATTCAATCTCATATGACTACGCTGAATGAATATGTATGTTGGAGGGGAGAGAGGGAGCGAGGGAGAGAGAGAGAGAGAATGTGAATACAGTTACCTCATTGATAATAAAATCTATGCATCCACTGACAATCTTCCTGAAGTTTTATATACTAAATTTATAAATTTAGTTGTTTATTTACCTTTCACTATGCACAAGCCAGTCCTTCAGGGATGTAGACTAGCTAAAGTTAGTTGTGTGCTAGGGCCAAAAAAAGGGGATCCTTCTTGGATGGGTGATGATCATGTTTTTACTTCCCTTAGGAATTCTCTTTTAGGGGTCTTCCTCAAACTTGGGGCCCCTCTCTTTTGGCAGTTTGTAGTTCTTGATGTCTGTCTATACTTCTGTCCTTATCTCTGATCACAATCAAACCCTGATCCCCAGTATTTTACTGGGCTTTAGTTGTGCCACTCCTAACCTAAAATGCTTCCTGTGTAACCTCTTATTCATTGAACTCATTTCTTTCTCTTCGGACTCAGCTCAGGCCCATCTGTCTAAACCTGAGAGTGGTACTTACTATTATTACTTCTTCATGATGCTTATCAAAGGTGTTTGAGTATACATGATTCGGGAGTCAGAGTGCCTGGGTTCAAAACCTGGCTTCTTTGTGTGTTCTAATGCTAATTAACTGTTCTGAGAGTCAGTTTGCAAATTTGTGAAATTGAGTTTATAATGAAATATTTATTGAGTTACTATATGAACTCATACATGTACAACCTCATGTACAACCTTCTACATAATTTTTAAAAATGCTTTAATTAAATGTATCATCAAATAAAAGATTGTGTTTGAATTAAAATTTGAATTTGTAAACTTTACTGAAATACCCTAGAACTACATAAATCATTACAAGATGGCAGATTATTATGAACAATATTATGGCCTACTCAGTATGCTGAGTACGGAAGAAACTCCTAGTAACCCCAATTAATTGCTGTTCTTGCTAATTGCTTGACATTTCCAAAAAGAGTGTTAATTATAACCTTACCCTAGTCAGTGACTTTAACACTGCACTACAAATTTTCTGTAGTGCTTCTGCTAGATACTAAATTAGTTCTAGCCAATGCTGTCATTGTTTAACAGCCTACTAACTAGGAGACAGAGAAGTTCACATGTGGGCATGCCCATGTTTTGTGAATCATCATTAAAGCAGAACTATATGTAGTTTGAAAATACCTGGCAAGAACAACAGAATGCTCCTCTTTGATACTAAATTGTTCTGTCCTTATGAGCAGTGAAACTCACCTCTAGGAAATTTCTTAGTTCAAATTCAAAGGATACAAACATATTATCTCTATTATACCAGTGTGATGTGCTCCAAGTTTGGAATGCTTCAGTATGTCTAATTCCTTTGGGAATTAAAAACACAGATGTATATAAGTCTATGCATAACCTATAGACCTTCTTCCATAGAACATAATAGATGTTAGCATGTCTCCTTGGTTGGGTTATCCACAGAGACTTATTTTGTTGGCTAACATATATATATGCGTATATTAACACATATGTATACATACATATATGTGATATGCATATATAGTGGAGAGTTTTTCATATAAATGTGTAATATAATTTTCTCACATATGCTAATATAACATTGTGAAAAGAAATACAGAAAAAATATTCAGAAAACAAACTTCTAGTTCAGTCATTTCTTAACATAGGAACTTACATACTGAGTTTTTATAAAATAAAGATAATTATTCAAGACTCTTAAAGGCTTTATTAGATTCTATGTGTGAATAATTATGCTAGGGTCATTATGAATATTGAATAAATAAGGTAAATACAGAACCTCTGTATGTTGACCACTCAAGGCACTATAACAAACATACAGAGGTAGTCAGTATAAGAAAATAGGCCTAGTGTATGTACATCTGGTACTTGTCCAATCTATGAAAATTAGGTCAACTTAAGGAGGCGGTCAACTATGAAGGTTCTAATGCACATACAAGTGTGTTTGATAGACTGGAAAGAAATATGTAGATAAAAAGTATCTTTTTGTTATAAGCAAGTATAAATAGATATAAATAAATAGCATGAACTGTTATATTACATTAGATAGAGTTTCCAAAGCAAAAATGAAGTCACTTAAGTTTAAGATCAAACTTAAGGTAAAAACAGAAAGGAAAAGTATTCACTAAAAGTACTGTTTAATCAATCTTTGCTATGATCCAGGCACTGTACAAGGTATTTTAACATGTTACTTTGTATTGCTAAGAGTGGTCTTTAGAGGTAGATCACCAGGCTTTTATTCTTGCTTTCTCTCTTTATTGATTCTTTAGGCAAGTTAGTGAATATCTTTCTGCCAATTTGTTCATCTGTAAAGTGGGTTCATAATAGCATCTGTTTAGTGGAGATAAATGAGCTGATAGATTTAAAATGCACAGAGAAACCTCACGCACACACAATGAATCTAATAAATATTCACTAATATTATTTCATTATATAAAACTCAAAAAAATTATATGTATGAGAAAGCTGCTTTATGTGTGTATTTTTTTTATGGTGCATATGTCTGTGTGACAGGCAGGATTTTTAACTATACCCCCGAAGTTGTCCAAATCCCTGGGGAACCTTTGAATATGACGACATATTACTCTCATGATTAGGTATTGTTATATGGCACAATTGATCATAACATAGGGTACAGAATTCTGGGTTGGCATTTTTTTCTCTCCATCTTTATGTATTTCATTCCATTTTTCATGCTTGCATGGTTCCTAAGGAGAAGTCAGATGTAATTCTTATCCTTGTTCCTTTATTGCAGTGATTTTTGACAAGTGCTTGCTGAGGCACAGTGGGATATAGGGAAAAATTTAAAGATAATTAATTAAATTATATTTGAAAGAAGTTCAAAGCACAGTGGGTTTTTTTTACTCTTTTACTCTTTTTTCAATAAACATAGTTTAAAAGTGTGCCATGGAAGATTAACAATAGGTTCATGTGTGCTGTGAGCTCAAAAAGGTTGAAAAATATTGCTTTGTGAAAGGTAATCTTTTTTCTGTCTCTTCTAAAGAATTTTCTTTTTTATTTTCTGAAGTTTAAATATTGTACGTCTAAATGTAGTTCTTTTGGCATTTATCTTCCCACTGTTTTCTGAACTTCCAAAATCCATAGTCTTTCTGAAATTATTATTTTTAAATTAATTTGAGGAAATTCTCAGTTATTTTTACTTTAAATACCTTTTCTATTCTTTTTTCCTTCTTTTCTTCTGGCATTCCATTGTGTGTACATTATATTATTTGTAATTGTCCCACAAGTCTTGGATGCATTTTTTTCAGTGTGTTTTGTCTTTGGTTTTCAGTTTGGGAAGAGAATTTTCTATTATATCCTCAATGGCAGAGATTATTTCCTGAACTGTGTCCTGTCTACTAATGAGTCCACCAAAGGTATTCTTCATTTGTTACAATGCTTTTGACTTCCAGCATTTATTTTTAAGATTTCATGGTGTAAGGAGAGGAATAGCATAGACAGGGGTAAAGAAAGAATAGACACAGAGAGTGCAGCTCAATGACTGGGACAGGTTTATTCAGATAAACCTGAGAGGGGCCTTCCACCTGGGTGAAAGGCAGCTTCCTTTACTAATCTATCTAGTTATAAAGCCTGTTTAGATGGGAAAACCTGTTTGGAGTAGACTTGGGGAGGCACTGGGATGGGGTTTAGCCTGTTAAGGTAGAAAATCCCATTTGGAATAGAAGTTTTTTTTTTTTTCTTATCTTTTGGGACCTGGTAGAGCTGATCTCCAAAAAAATGACCCTTCCCCTATAAAGGCACTAGTTGGGAAGGGACTAGTTGGGATACAGCCATTCCTCTACAAAGGAGCTAGTTGGGCTGATCTCTGAGATATGGCCCTTCCCCTATAAAGGGGCTAGTTGGGCTAATTTCCGAGATACAGTCCCTCTTCTACAAATCGAAACCCAGTGCTGTGAAGAGGGCCTGCATGGAGTGCCATCTCTCAGTAGTTTACCTCTCTCATTCCCAGCACCATCTTGCATTCCAGCTCTAATTCTTGATAATGTTCAGGGTCCACAAGTTCATACTCAGTGCTTTGTGCTGAGAGGGGCCACTACTTCTTTCTGAGGTCATTAAGGAGGTGGTTTGAGGCTACTTGCTCTGAAGTAGTGGCTCAAGAAATAGCAGTGATGTGGTTTTTCAAGAAACACTGGAAGAGATTTATTATTAGACAGGGGTAAATAAAAGAGAAAAAATATGCTGGTGGGTGGGATACTAAAAAAAGTGCTAACCATTGATAAAGGGGGTATGGTGAGAGGCATTCATGGGTTAGATATTCTGCTTGCTTTTGGAGCCTGAAAACCCCATCCCTGACTAGCCCTGACTTACTGATAAAAAACACAGCATTGTTTGGGAGAAGGGCACAGAGGTCTCCACAAGTGGTGGTAAACAAGTCTAAGTCATGCTGGTTCTAGGAGGACTATTGCTTCTGGAGAGTCAAATCCTGGATATTTTTAAGCTCATCTGAAATTTCTTTTATGCTGGCAAGACATACTTTTGAGAGTTGTGAAGATTCAGCTAGGGAGACTCCAAGGCCAATGACTCCCATCCTTATAACTGTAAGAATGCCTAGGGCACTGGTCAAGGGGATAAGTTGTAATGCCTGCTCTGCCCTTGTATGTGTGATGAAAGAGGTGGGGATGAGGGTTCCTGGGGTAAGAAAAATTAATGATTGGGAAGAGGTAAGCTAATGTGTAGGTGCCATTCCAGTTCGTGGGTAGATAGGTATAAACTGATTGTTCATGAATGTAAAAGCCTCCTTCTAAATAGTCAATGCAAGGAGTGTGTTGGAAGGTTGATAGAAGGATGAAAAGTATTTTAGTCCATGTAGGGCATGAAGTGGGTTTCCTCCAGACATGGAGACTAAAGCCTAGTGCAGCTGTGGCCAAAAGTTTTCAACTAGGGGCTGTATAAGGTACTTCAGAAAGGACAGCTAAGGTGCTACTGTCAAAAAAAAAAAAAAGTGTTGGGTGGAATTTTTTTTTAAATGATACAGTGACCAATCAATTGTGATGTCCCTAGTGGGGGCCTACAAACTTTTGAGTTAGAGGTGGATGAGATTGGTCTCTGTCCCTGTCCTGAGCAGTATGAGAAGTTCCTGATGAAGATGTTACTGGAGAAGGGT
Organism: Galagoides demidoff; assembly: GCA_963574575.1. Lineage (NCBI taxonomy): Eukaryota > Metazoa > Chordata > Mammalia > Primates > Galagidae > Galagoides > Galagoides demidoff. The sequence goes on along the minus strand of CAUYQV010103768.1, from coordinate 4,733 downwards.
GCCATTGGACCTGCCATTGGACCAGGCTTTTTGACACGTAGTAGAAGTGGTTGAGGTTCTGTAATTAGAGGGTATCCCTAGATTTATGGTAGACTGACTGTGTGAGAGATGGACAGTCCCTACAGGCTTGCCACTGGTAAAGGATGGGTCGTGGATACAAAGAGGAGCCTGAAAGGCTAAGGATATGCTTGTCTGGAATGGTTCTTTGGTAGTTCTTTGCTCTGGTCTTAGGGTTTGTAAGTCTTTTGTAATCCTAGAATGAATCCTCCTACACTAACATCTTCTATGAGAGGGCCTCTTCCTAGGTTGTGAACAATTACAGTGAAATGGATTCCTAAAAAGGAGGATTCTAAGGGGATTATAAAAACTGCCTTTACTAACTAGCCACTAATACACAAAAAGATTGGGTATCCTACTCCCTGTAATGCTATAAAAATAATAGCACGCTCAAGAAAACCCCTCATGATCAGTCCATTTGAACTGATGTATGGCCGAGCCCTACAGGAGAGACACCTACCCTCAACCTCTAACCCACAACTGTCTTAATAAGCCCAATTCTATAGACAGTTGGAGCCTTCTCTGTCAATAGGCTTCCAGCCCCTACCCCAAATCTACCTCAAAGCTTAAGTCCAGAGTCCTTCTAAAATCACCATTTTCATTCCCTGATCCCCTAAACCCAGATGGGAAGGGCCTTTTGCAGTCACCCTAACAACCCCAGCAGCAATTAAACTAAAAGGAAAGAAACCATGGTATCACTTAGCATCCCTAAAGAAAAGTCTCTAAACCATAATCTCCCATTCCAATCATAAAACCTGTAGATTTCTCTTCTTTCACTCTCTAGACCCTCTTAAGCTACACTTAAGCTGATAGACCTTCGAAGATGCAACAGTTTGAGCTACTCCTCTGTAACCTGAACAAGGACCTCATGTGGTACCTGGCACACAACCTAGATTTATCAGTTTTTTCTGGCCTAAGGCAGAAGCTATGGCTACAGGGAACATTTTAAATCTTTTTATTCTCTCTTTCTGCTTATTATCTGTTTTGGCCTAGCCCTTCTCACATACCTCAACACCATTCTGTCGTTACCAGCTAACTTCCTTACCTCTTATGAAAGAAGGCTGAGATCTCCCTGCTGGATTTGCCTCCACCTTTCTCAATTAACAGATTAAGCCATCCCAGCCACCATTCCTACACAGACCTCAGCGAAGGGAGGATTCTAGAAGGGGATTCTAAAAACTGCCTTTACTAATCTAGCCACTAATACACTAGTTTAGTAAAGGCAGTTTTTAGAATCCCCTTCTAGAAGTTCTGAGAATTCGTTTTCTCAACCTTTCCTGAGGATTGAGGTTGGATGACTCTATTTCCTGGGTCATTTCTGAAATTAACTCTTTGCCATTATCTAACCGTATGGAGGAAGGAACCTCAAAGATGGAAAATCCTACCTACTGGATTTGCCTCCAACTTTCTCAATTAACATAAAACTTGTAGATTCCTCTTCTTTCATTTATTAGTATCTTAGCTACTGTGCAGGATTTTTTGTTAGTTGTAGGAAAGGCTCAACCCAACCTGAGAATGTGTCTGTTAATACAAGGAGAATTGGCTTGGCACCTGTGGCTCAAGCGACTAAGGCGCCAACCACATACACTTGAGCTGGTGGGTTTGAATCCAGCCCAGTCCTGCCAAACAACAATGATGGCAACAACCAAAAAACAGCCAGGCATTGTGGTGGGCTCAAGGAGAATCACTTGAGCCCAGGAGTTGGAGGTTGCTGTGAGCTGTGATGCCACAGCACTCTACTTGGGGCGACAGCTTGAGGCTCTGTCTCAAAAAAAAAAAAAAAAAAAAAACAAGGAGAAATTTGAATTTTCTAACTTCCAGCATATGACTAAGATCTATCTGCTAATCCTCTCTGGGAAACTGTCTTCTGAACTGATGAGGTGGGAAATGGGGGTGAGGGGAGGTGTAGGTTAGACTGAGGAGCAGTTTTTTGACAGAGTATGATTTCTCATAAAAGGCAATGTATGTTTAGAGTGAGTTGGATGTGTGTCTGTAAGAACTGTTCAAGGAGAAAAGGGGTACAATGTACTATATTAAGGATGTCTTCTAAAAACTTCTTTCCTCTGTATCTGGAAGTAGGAGCCTTCCATTTTGGTACCAGTAAGGGAAGTGAAGTGTTGCTTCACTCCTGAAGAGGAGTGTAAGGAATGCTCATGTTGAGAATAGTGGTGTGATGGAGAATAAGGGGAAAAGGTATTGGGAAGAGGGTGGCTAGCAGTTGCTTCTTCTGCCCTTTTGTCTACTTCTTTATTAGCTGAAGAAATATATCCTTGATCAGTTTGGTGGCCTTTACAGTGGATGAGAGCTACTTTTTCGGTCAGAGGGTAGCCTCTAAAAGGCCTGAAATTAGTTTGACATTAATTATGGGGGAGCGTTTTGTGGTTAAGAGCCCTCTTTCAGTCCAGATTTGGGCATTTGAGTGTAAGATGTAGGCATATCTGGAATCTGTATATATGATGATCTCCATGTTGGTGACTAGTGTGAGAGCACAGATTAAAGCAATAAGTTTTGCCTATTGAGAAGTGGTCCCAGGGAGGAGGAGATGTCAGGCTTCAACCACTTTGTGGTGGGTGGGGTGTGACATTTTAAGTCATGATGAAATTCTACAATGATAGAATAACCTCTTGATCCTGTTGGCATTTTGGATGCACTACCACTGATAAACCAATCTGGTGCCATGGGGATGTGTTGGGTTGGGAGATGATGAAATACAATCTGGAAGTAATTAATGATGTCTGTCCAGTTATGTTCATCTGTGGTGAGACCTGAGTGCAAGGGTTTTGGTGGAATTAGAGTGGCTATGTTGAGGGGTGGGAAGCATTTTAGAGTTATAAGAGGATTGATAACAGTGGCATATAGGTTCTATAGGTGTGAGTCTGAAATAGATGATAATGCTTTATGGCTGAACATATAGGGGAGGTTATAGGAGGTCATGATGGTGAGGACACTGTGGAAGGTAAATTTGTGGGCTTCAGGTCACCTTGGCATCAGAATAGATAAGGTCTACTAGAGGCAAGGTGGGTGAGGCAGAGAGTTGCACCTAACTTGTGGAGTATATCTTGTCCAAGAAGTGGGACTGGACAGCTAAGGATAATTACATGCATGAAGGTTAAATTTTTGAAAGAGCAGGTCAAGAGAGGGGTTCAGAGAGGTTTTTCTTTTTTTTCTTTTCTTTTTATTGAATGAATGGTAACTATGTACATTAATGTACTTCTGGGGTACAGTGTGGGGTTTTCACACACAATCTGAAACAATTCCATCAAACTGGTCAACATAGCCTTCATGTCATTTTCTTAGTTATTATTTTAAAACGTGCACATTCTACTCATTCTACTCTTAGAAAGATTCACTTGTACCCTTGTAAGATAAATCTCAGAAGTGATCCCTCTAATCCCCCTCCCTCCACTCATTCCCCCCTCCCCTCTCCCTCCCCCTCCCCATATTCTTAGGCTGTTATTAGGTTATAGCTTTCATATAAAAGGTATAAATTAATTTCATAATAGGGGTGTGTTGGATTGGATACTTTTTCTTCCATTCCTTTGATACTTTGCTAAGAAAAACATTTTCCAGCTCCATCCATGTGAACATGAAGGACATAAAGTCTCCATATTTCTTTTTGGCTGCATAGTATTCCATGGTGTACATATACACAGTTTGTTGATCCATTTGTGGATCGATGGGCACTTGGGCTTCTTCCATGACCTGGAAATTATGAATTGGGCTGCAATAAAAATTCTGATACAAATATCTTTGTTGTAATGCGATTTTTGGTCATCTGGGAATATATCTAATAAAGGAATTCCTGGGTCAAACGGCAGGTCTATTTTTAGTTCTCTAAGTGTTCTCCAGATGTCTTTCCAAAAGGAACATATTACTTTACATTCCCACCAGCAGTGTAAGAGTGTTCTCTTTTCTCCACATCCATGCCAGCATCTCTGGTTTTGGGATTTTGTGATATGGGCTAATCTCACTGGAGTCAGATGATATCTGAAAGTAGTTTTGATTTGCATTTCTCTGATGATTAAGGATGGTGAGCATTTTTTCATATATCTGTAGGCTGTGCACCTATCTTCTTTAGAGAAATTTCTCTTCAAATCCCTTGCCCACCCTGAGATGGGATCACTTGTTTTCTTCTTGCTAATATGTTTAAGTTCTCTATGGATTCTGGTTAGTAAACCTTTGTCGGAGACATAACCTGTGAAAATCTTCTCCCATTCTGATGGCTGTCTGCTTGCCTTACTTACTGTGTTTTTGGCTGTGCAGAAGCTCTTTAGTTTGATCAGGTCCCCATAGTGTATTTTTGATGTTGCTTCAACTGCCCGGGGTGTCCTCCTCTTAAAATGTTCACCCAGGCTGATTTCTTCAAGTGTTTTCCCTACACTTTCTTCTACTATTTTTATGGTTACATGTCTTAAGTTTAAATCTTTAATCCAGTGAGAGTCTAACTTAGTTAATGTTGAAAAGTGTGGGTCCAGTTTCAGTCTTCTATAGGTCACCAGCCAGTTCACTTAGCACCATTTGTTAAATAGGGAATCTTTCCCTACTCAATGTTTTTAATTGGCTTGTCAAAGATCAGGTACCGGTAAGTAGTTGGATTCATCTGTTGGCTCTCTATTCTGTTCCACACATCTACCTCTCTATTTTTGTGCCAGTACCATGCTGTTTTGATCACTATG
>CAUYQV010103765.1:0-12018 GCA_963574575.1 Galagoides demidoff | reverse complement strand
ACTGAGAAAATGACATGAAGGCTGTGTTGATCAGTTTGATGGAAGTATTTCAGATTGCATGTGAAAACCCCACACTGTACCCCAGAAGGGCATTAATGTACATAGTTACCATTCAATAAAATAAAAAAAAAAAAAAAGAAAGAAAATTGTGAGGTTGGTTACCAGGAGTTTCACAGTAACTTTAGTTTTAAATGTTATTTTGTGATTTTTTTTTTTTTTACTGTCAGTAATATATTTTTCCTTCTCTTTTCTGTTTAAATTGCTTAACAACTTGAAAATGTTTAATCTTTGTTTTTGCTTTAAAAATACTTTTCTAGGGAAAAAAAAACCCAGAGTAATAAAAGTTGATATTTCAAACTATAACAAAAGTTGCCACAAGAATGGCAAACAGCACACGATTTGGGGGTAATTTTAAAAGATGTTGGAGCTTGTAATATAAAGAAAATGCCAAGGGGTTTAAAATACAATATATTAAACATTCAAATGCAAATATTGATCGTAGAACAAGCACCTTCTGAACGTTAAAAAGTTGTGAGTGTGTTAACACCCACGGTTCCACCCATCTTGAGTACATTTAAAGCCATTTAGAGCAGTGGAATTGCAGTATTTTGTAAAACTGAGTCATAAGTGGCACAATCCATTATCTCGCCTCCTTCACCCCCACATGTGACTTTTAAAGTTGATTTACTTCTACTTTATGGCCTGACATTGTTGTGCATGTATTTGAAAGTAACTAACATCAAATAAGTTGTTTCCCCTTCCCCTTTACTCCCATAAGATGGGGTTAGCTCAAGTTTCAAGTTTGCTAAGCCCTGCTGAAGTTTGAGGGGCTTGAGTCATATGTAACTCATCATGCCTCATACCTGTGGGGTACATTTAATCCAGGCAAGTTGTGGAATGTATTTACATCATCAGCTTTGGATCATGACAATGGTTTTGACTGTAATTCTTGGGGCAGACCTAAGAGTTCTGTTAGGTTCTCCCTTGTTCTGTTTCCTGCAGGACTCACAAAATAGAAAATATTGTTACCCTAAAGTTTGGGGTGAGTTTTGAAGTAAATTTTTTTGGGTGGAAGGAGAGATGTATGTGTGAGAATGGTTTCTGATGTTTTATGGCAAGATGGATAGGTTATTGGTGAAAACTGAGTATCTTTGTTTTCTTTCTCAAATAAGCTATCTCATTGCTGCTGTTGATCTGAAAATTGTTCAGTTTCTTCACTTGGGTTGAGACCTGGTTTCAAGGCAATAGTAGACTTTGGTAAAGGAATTGGTTTTTTGTATGGCAAGATTTTTGAAGGCTGACCAAAAAGCAATGACCATTATTTCAAATTAATATCATTCTCATTATGCAATCATCCTAGGAAGCCTAAGTGATGGAGAATTCTTGAAAGGCTTTCTTTATAATCTGCTCTCATATTCCATTCCAAATCCTTAAGTGTTTTTTTTTTAAATCTTATTTAATTGGTTCGGCGCCAGCCACGTACACCTAAGGTGGCGGGTTCCAATCCCCAGCCTGGACCTGCCAAACAACAATGATGGCTGCAACTAAAAAAATGGCTGGGCGTTGTGGCGGGCACCTGTGGTCCCAGCTACTTGGGAGGCGGAGGCAGGAGACTCGCTTGAGCCCAGGAGTTGGAGGTTGCTATGAGCTGTGATGCCATGGCACTCTACCCAGGGGGATAGCTTGAGGATCCGTCTCAAAAAAAAAAAAAATCAGATCTTATCTCTCATGGCCATGTTTCCTGGTATGCTTATCCTATGTGGATTTCCTATAGGAAAAAATTTATGGAAGAACCAGGTGTTTGCAGTAGAGGGACTATTTCTTCCTTAATGAGATACCTGGCACAACAGCACAGAGTCAGAAGACCCAAACTCTGTCTGGGTCAACTTTACACAGCTGAATGCATGGTGACATCTGTCCCACACACTGCCCTTACCTTCCTCCTTTTTTCTTTTTAAAAATTATTTTTTTTCCTTTTCATAAAGAGAGGGTCTTGCTATGTTGCCCAGGCTGGTCTCAAATGCCTGAGTTCAAGCAATCTTCTTGCCTCAGTCTCCCGGTTATCTGGGGCTGTAGGTGTGTGCCACCATGCCTGGTTCTGTCCCATCCTTCCTTTCTTCCTTCTTTCTCTCCTTTTCTTTGTTATTCTCTTTCTCTCTCCTTTCTTTCTCCCTCCTTTCTTTTTATATTTCCTCTCTCTCATTCTTGTGAAAGATAGCAGGATTCAGAAAAGTGTGTAAAACCTGCACACATAGTTTAAGGAACAATTGCCCACTATTCTCTGGGTCAAGAAATTAAACACTGCACCTGTCTAGAAGCCTTCCCCCACTCCTGTGTGCCCTTCCTCAGTGACAAAACCAGACCTCTTTTCAAGAAGTAGCCCCTGTCCTGATTTCTGTGATAATGTTTTTGCTTTTTTTTTAAAAAAAAATTACCACCTATATGTGGATCTCTCAATGTTATGCCTCATTGTGTCAAATCCAAGAAGTCCTCTTTTTCATATGTTAGCATATCTGAAGTTGGAGATGTGCTTATAAGTGAAGGCTTGTCATGGTTTAATTTGTGGCATTTTTTTCTTTCTTAGAAGTCTACAAAATGATGGTATGTTTTGCAATCAATGACATTGTGGATTTGATCTAGGCTTCTTTTGTTTGTTTTTGAATCTTATATATGGGATTATACTATATAATGTTACCTGTGTCTTATTTTTGGTAAATTTTGTGACTGTAGGAAAGTCAGAGATCACCTCCATCCTCCTTTTAGCTCTTGATGGAATCTTCTAGAAACCAATTGACAGCAAGCAAAAGAAAAGAAAGAGAGGCTTGGTGCCTGTGGCTCAAATGGCTAAGGCACCAGCCACATACACCTAAGGTGGCAGGTTTGAATCCAGCCCAGGCCCACCAAACAACAATGATGGCTGCAACCAAAAAATAGCTGGGCGTTGTGGTGGGTGCCTGTGGTCCCAGCTACTTGGGAGGTGGAGGCAGGAGACTTGCTTGAGCCCAGGAGTTGGAGGTTGCTGTGCGCTGTGATACCACAGCACTCTACCCAGTTTGAGGCTCTGTCTCAAAAAAAAAAAAAAAAAAAAGAAAGAAAAAAAGAAAAAGAGAAAGAAAAGCATACCAATTTTATCCATCTGACACGTAGTGGAGATCTTGCAAAAGAGTGAAGTCTGAAGCAGTAGTCAGAGCAAGATGCTTTTATACTTTGTAGATAAAGAATGACAAACTTGAGAAGAAATGGCAGGACAAAGAAAATCTGACTGGGGAAAGTACATTTTTGAGGGGAGCTAATAGGAGATACATGGGGGTATATATAAAACTAGTGAAAGATAAGGGTCACTTCGTTAAGCATATTTATTCAGGTCAATCGCAGCCCCCAGTTCTGAGTATCTGGGCTATGTTCTCCCCCTGGTATGAGGACATCTCCTCCCACATCCACATTCCAGACTCCCCTCCCAGAGAGTCTTTATGGCCTGCATGTGGGAAAACAGGTCACTCAGCATTTTCTGAAACTACTTGTTCACTAATGTTTTTAACTTGAAATAATCAGTACATCAGTCTGACGTATTTTGGGATGGCACATTCTTCACTCCTTCAAGAAATTTGTCCTCTTTGTTGAGGGAAGCAGTTGCAGCTTGTTTGTGTTGTCTTTTACAAAAATGTTGCAATGGACAGCCTTGTCTATGTGTCCTGGTGCTCAGGAGGCCTGTCACGCTAAGCAAAGGCGCCATCTTGTTTCTCTAGACTATTGCTACATTATCCAAACACCAATCCTAATTCCAATCCCAACTACAGCAACTATGCTTAAAATATTTTAATGGCTTCTCACTGGTCTTAGAATGAAGATCCACATCTCTGATATAGAAGATCCACATCTCTTGGAGTCCAGCATCAGTTCCCAGTACTATTCTTACACATTCTTAATCTAGGCTCTGAGCCACATTGGCCTTCTTTCAGTTCTTTAAACATGCCTACCCCAGACTCCTCCTCCCCACCCCACTCCACTGCCAGCCTGATTTGATCCACTGCCCATCAGTCTGAGCTTTGGCCTCATCTCCTCAGATAAGCCCACTCCCTCCCCAGAATAGATCATGATCCTTTACTGTGTCTTTTCATAGAACTCTCTTTTTAGGACACGTATTAGGACATAGATCTGCTGCTGAAACAGAGACCCCTGGTGACTTTAATATTATATGATAGAAGGTTATTTTTTGCACCTGATATGCTGTGTGCCTAAGCAGCCCAGGGTTTGTCTAGAGGCTCCCATGTTGGGCACCCAGGATTTTTCCCTCTACCTTGGTGCTTGTTGCCCTCACCAGCGTGCTCCGGGAGGACACCTCCTCCTACATCCACATTCCAGCCAGTGGAAGGAAGGGGAAAGGGAGGACACGCCCATTCCTTACGCAAGCCTGTCACAGCTATTGCACTTGTTACTTTTACTCTCCCTTCGCTGGTCAGAAGTTGGTCAGATGGCTACACCTCTGTAAGGGAGGCTGAGGAATGTGGCCTTTATTTTGGCTCCATAGGCCCTGCTATGAACCTGGACGTCTGTTCATACAGACGGATGAATGGATATGAGGACACCTAGCGGTCTCTGTGGCAGAACACCCTACATGGACGGATTCCTTAGTGTGATTATTTGACTAATTTCTCTCTACCCCACAAGACGGTAATCGCCACAAGAGCAGGCTCCGTATCTGTTTCAGCTCACCATTGTGTTCTCAGCAACTGTGCGAGTGCCTGGTATGTAGCAGGACCTTAGTGAATATTTGCTGAATACATGTACGTGACTGAATCAATCAGTCTCTGACTATCTCTTACTATGCTCTTAACACTCCTGCCGGACTGAAACCACTTGTGACTGCCTAGCAATCTACTCATTATCAATTAAGAAAATATTTGCCAATCTGGTAAGCAAAAATAATCATCTCGCCATTGCTTACACTTCTTTGGTGACTTTTCAGGTTACATATATTTTCATGTGTCTTTATTTACATTTCTTGTTTTGAGATTTGACATGACCAATTCCATTAGCATCCCTTGGGATACATGAAGAATTCAATACAGCCGATTTCAGTCCAAAAATAAGGTCCAAGTTAGGCAGCTTGATGAGAAGGATAATGGAGAGTAATGTTTGAATTTGGGGATTCATGTGATTCTACAAGAATGCTATTTCTCACATCTCTGCTTTCCCCAAGTGTTGGGAAGCAAAGGGTTAAATATTATGTTCTCTCTTTAGACTCTGGAAGGATGGTATTTTAAGTTGCAAATTAAAAGACTATTGAGGGACTTTACCTAACAAATTCATTCAGTGTAACCTGGTATCTTGTACCCTCAATGAATCCCCAACAATAAAACAAATAAATAAGTAAAAAGGGACTATCCATTGGGTGTTAGCTGTCAATAGAGATTAATGTTGAATTGTTAACTTAGTAAGTTTAATTAATACCTTGATATGAGTGGATGACGACCACATCACCCATAATCACCCACCTGCCTGCTCTTCTGCCCCCCACACTAAGTACAGATGTTTTGCTTATCACATCATATGTTCACAATAAAATATAAATAATATAAAATAATATGTTTAATACAGATACTCTTAATTAAGCCATATGAAAAAATGAAAATAGTATGTGAGAGTGGTGGGATTTCAATTTTATTATCATTAACAATTTTTCATTAATTTTGCTGTCATATTGTTACTAATGAAGCTAAATTATAGCACTATTTACTGTCACCAAAACATAACTGCTACCACCAATCCTGTTATCAACGTGCTTTTAAAGATACTGAAGACCTATAAGGTATTGTTGGCAATAAAGAAAAGAAGAAGTTGTTGTTCTGAACATGATCAGGAATGTGGCCAGTGAGCGGAAAACACATTTTCCTGTATAAGATTCATTTATAATTCTGAAAGCCAAGAGAGGAAGCAATAATTCCAGGCAAGGGAAGTGAAGAGCTTCTGTTTCCTTAGTGTTCACAAGTGGGCTGGGTAAGCTCCTCTTTCATAACATCACAATCCTTACCAGGTACACTGGACTGAATGTCTGTGTTGTCTCGAAATTCCTAAGTTCAGGTAATAACCCCCAACGTGATGGTATTAGGAGATGGGGGCCTTAGGGAAGTAATCAGGTCATGAGGGTGGTCATGGTCTATCCTCATTAGTGGGATTAGTGCCTTGTAAATGAGACCCCAGAGAACTCCCTCCCCTTTCCACTGTGTGAGGATACCACAAGAAGACTCTCTGTGAACCAGCGAGCAGGGGCGTCACCAGACATGGAGTCAGCTTGACACCTTGATCTTGGACTTCCTGGCTCCAGAACTGTGAGAAAGAAAAGGCTGCTCCTTAAGCCACCTGTCTATGGTTTCTGCCATAGTGGCCCAAAGAGACTAAGACTGTTCGGTTTTAGTCATTACCAGTTCAAATTGCTGAGCTTTGAAGTTCAACTATTGTCTGAGTAAAGTTTAGTGCTGGTGAAGAATAAAGAAAAAAGAAAGGAAAAAGAAAAGAAAAAAAAGTTGTTGGCAACATGGTGGGGGAGACAAGAGGTTACTTTGGAGACAGGGGGGTTTTGGTGGATGGGGAATTTGGGAAGACACTGTGTGAGCACAGGCCATGAGTGTGTGTGCATAGGTGCGCATGTGTGTGTGTGTGTGCGCGTGCACAGGCCTGTGTCTGTGCGTGTTTGTGTGTGTGCAGGAGGAAGGGGACCACGGGGGCTGGCGGGGTGGTGAATGACAACGGCTAAGGAAAGAAAATAGAAGCGTGATGAAAGTGCCCCATCAGAGTTTTAGTTAGAGTGCTGGGCAGCCCCACGTGCACCAGTAACCTGGAAGACTGTAACCTTTAGCTTTCCCTCATTTAGCCCAGTTTGCCCTGTCAAGGCCGATCTGTTTCTGGCTCTTCCTTTACCAGTCTGATATAGGCCTTCCTCTCTCGTCTTAGAAGGAAGAAGAGGAAAAATAGACAAAGGAAGAAACAAAGTGCTGGAGGGGGGCTCAGATATTATGGACAGTGGGGTCTGGTAACTGAGGGCTCCTTTTGGGACAGGGTTGTACAGCAAGTCCAGCTGTAGAAGAGGAGAACCGTGACCTGGTGGTGGAGCGTGGTGACCAGAAAGTTTGTGTTGGAGGCTGGTGGCGAGGGCTCCGGGTGCTCCTGTAATAGGAATGCACCCAGAAAGTGAGGTGTACTGAAGTGATGGGAACTTGATTTAGGAGATGATGCTTATTCTCAGGACATCAGTCGCAGACATTTGAAGGGTTGCAAATTCACATCTATGGGGGACAGATACATCAGCTGGATAATAAATAGCTGACTCATAGGATGGTGTGACAATGATAAATAGAAGAACATTTGTACAATTTGAATTTACCATATGGGAAAACAGGCCCAATATGGTCAGATCTTCTGATGGTTCAAGACAAGGGGTGAATTAGATTTTTATGTGAACAATTTAATCATAAAGTGTTGGCAATTGATTTTAAAAGTTTAAAAGTACCATGTGAGACTTTATTGTACCTACCAGACAGCCCTTGCACATCCCACAGCATCTGAAACCCAACACATCACAATGGAACTCTGTGGTGCCACCGACTGCCAGGAAATGTGGAATGCGCCCTGACTTTTTTATTCTTTATGTTTAATTGGGGACCTAGTCATTTGGATTCAGCCTCTGGAAATTTCTGTCTCTTATATTTGTCCTATCAATCTGAAATCTGGGGGGTTTCCAATAGAGGAAATTGGGTGTTCAGTAGGCAATTACAATGTCTTCAATACTTTCTTTTTAATCTTTCCTTCATTTATTCAATACATGTTTACTGAGCACCTATCATGTGCTATACACCCTTCCTAGATACCAGGGATTCAACAGTGAAGAAAACAAAGAACTCGCCTTTGCTGAGAACAGATAGAAATTAAACATGTAAATGAATTTATAAATGAGATACTCATTAGAGCTTGAAGTGAGAAGAATATAGTTCAGAAGCGTTAGGACCTGGCATGAATGAGATGAATTATAGTCACCCAGATGCAAGATTATGATTCTGTAGGTATGGACCAAGTTTTTGTTTTCCTGAGTCAGGTTTGATTAGTTATTGTCTGTAGAGTGGGAATGAAGGAATTTTTTTGTTGAGTGTATAGGGGAGGAGAAGTTGAGAAGATTTCATATTTTATTTTACCTTTATGGGAAGATAGAGGAGAAAAAAATTGAACCAACCCCTTGAGAAGAAAGAATAAAGATAGATATATATATGTTTTTGAGGTGGAGTCTCACTGTGTTGCTTGGCCTCAGTAACCTCCAACTCTGACTCAAACAATATTCCTACTCAGGCTCCTGAGTAGCTGGAATTTGCCACTATACCCACTGATTTTTCTTTTAGTAGACATGGGGTTCTTGCTTTGCTCAGGCTGTACAATTCTCCCACCTTGGCCTCCCAAAAGTTTTAAAAATATTTTAAGCCAGCAGTTCTCAACCTGTGGGTCACAACTCCTTTGGGGGTTGAATGACCCTTTCACAGGGGTCGCCTAATAGCAGATATTTACATTACATTTCATAACAGTAGCAAAATTACAGTTGTGAAGTAGCAAGAAAAATAATTTTTTTTTTTTTTTTTTGCAGTTTTTGGCCGGGGCTGGGTTTGAACCCACCACCTCTGGCATATGGGCCCGGCACCCTACTCCTTTGAGCCACAGGTGCTGCCTGCAGTCAAAATAATTCTATGGTTGGGGGTCACCACAACATGAGGAACCATATTAAAAGGTCGTGGCATTAGGAAGGTTGAGAACTGTTTTAAGCAATACAATTAAGATATATGTTCGTTACAGTATCTGTCATAACAATAAAAAGTATTTTTACAAATACTACATTATATATCAGTGCGCTGTTAATTGGATTGGTGTCCATATTTTTGATCAGGTACTTTTGAGACTAAGCAGATGTAGCCTAATGAGGAATAGTAATATGTAAATTTTATCCATAAATAATTATAATAAAATTCCCTTTACAAGCTTATCTTCAGCACTTCCCTCTGTATATCTTATATTGCAGCCAAATTAGATGACTCATTCTTCCTTGAACACATTGTCCTTCTTCACTTTTTTGTCCTTGCTCATGTTCCCTGTATATTAGTTTTTAATAAGTCAAATCACATTTTAAATGGATCAAAAGAATTTATTTTGAAAGAAGTAACATCTAGCTAGACCTTAGTAAAATGAGGAATCTCAAAATCTTAATGTGCCATTTATCTTTTGGAAAAAATCTAGATTTTCATATGGTGAGTTTGCACGAAATGAAAATCTTATGATCCAGGAATATACTCTAATAACAAATAGTAGTTAGAAGCAATAATAGAAACAACTAATCATAATAATTCTCAGGGGCAGTGTAAAGTAGAGAAATGAGCATAGACTTTGATGCCAGATAAACGTGATTTTGATTCATTTTTTCTACTTACCAGATGTGAACTCATTTAGGTCAGTTAGGTTCTTTTCAATGATTAGCAGTAACCTCCAAAAATTACTGGTAGTGATGGCGCTACCTCTCCTCTCTTCAACTTTTCTGTCAGTTTACAATGATAGCAAGACCAATTTTATTTATTTATTTTTATTTGTTTTTCTTTTTTTGAGACAGAGTCTCATTTTGTCACCCTTGGTAGAGTGTGGTGTCATTGTAGCTCACAGCAACCTCAAACTCTTGGGCTCAAGCAATCCTCCTGTCTCAGCCTCCTGAGCATCTGGGACTACAGATGCCTGCCACAATATCCAGCTATTTTTAGAGATGGGGTCTCACTCTTGCCAGGCTGGTCTCGAACTCCTGAGTGCAAGCAGTCCACCCACCTCAGCCTCGCAGAAGCAAGACCAATTTTAATTGCACACATGTGTGCATGTACGAACATTTATTAATAGGCAGGCACAAATGAGTCATTCCATTGTTTCTGTGCTTTGTGCTTTTTATTTTTTTGGGTGTTCTAAGAACACTTTGTCGTAAAGGCAACAATAGTATAGGGGTGGGATACAGCTCATTGCCTAATTGGAGGGAGATATCTGTAACTCTTGTGAATTAGTAGCCAAACTATTCAAAAATCATGCACCATTACACACTTTAAGGTAAGGAGACTACCCTAGATCATCCAGGTGGGCTCAAACTAGTTACACGACCCCTTGAAAGCAGAGGACTTTCTCTGGCTGGAGGCAAAAGTGACGCAGCAGCAGGAGAAGTCCTATTCTAAGCGTGAGAGGCACTTGCCTCATCATTGCTGACCCTAAGATGTAGGGGGCCACATTGCCATGTTCAAGGACTGGCCCCTTTTTGTTCTCTGAGCAGCACTTTGGTGCTTGGCAAGAACAACAAGGACCTGACAAAGGCGGCAAAAAGGGAGCCAAGAAGAAAGGGTTGACCCATTTTCCAGGAAAGATTGGTATGATGGGAAAGCGCCAGCTGTGTTGGATATAAGACATATCGGTGGGACACTAGTCACAGGGACTGAAGAGACTGAAATCGTATCTGTTGGCCTCAAAGGTTGTGCTTTTGAGGTGAGCCTTGCTGAGCTGCAGAATGATAAAACTTCCTTTAGGAAGTTCAAGCTAATTACTGAGGATGGCTCAGGGCAAAACTGCCTGCCTCACTTTCATGGCATGGCTCTTACCTGTGCCAAAATGTGCTCCATGGCAGACCATGAATGAAGCTGCAGGTGATGTCAAGGCCACTGAAGGTTGTTAGCTTCCTCTGTTCTGGGTTGACCCAACCATTGGGTTTGGATTATGCTTATGCTCAGCACCAACAAGTCTGACAAATCCCGGAGAGGATGGCGGAAATCATGGCTCAAGAGGTGCAGACAGGGGCCTGAAAAGATGATCAACAAATTGATTTGAGACAGCTCTGGAAAGACATAGAAAGGCGTGCCAGTCTGGTTATCTTCTACATGGTACCTTAGTTAGAAAGATGAAAATGCTAAAGAAGTTTGAGTTGGGAAAACTCAGGGAGCTTTATGGTGAAGGTAGTCGTTCTGGAAACATTGCTGAGGAGGAGGAGAGAGGCAGGAGAGCTGAATGAGCAGATGATAGGAGCCACCAGTCCAAGAACCAGTTTAACATTCAGGCTTTCAATGGCGACAAAATTTTATTTGTTGCATGTGTGGGTAGGAGAACTGGAGAGAGGCACCTAGGAACTAAAGGCAACTCTAGCTGCAGACTGCAAGGAGGCAGGGACTTCAGGAAACAGGGAAGTGAATTTTCCCCCAGAGATCCCAGATAAGAACCCAGACAGGTTGACAACTTGATTTCGGCCTATGACACCCAGAGCACAGAACTAGTTGTGCTCACCAGACCTCTGACCTACAGAACAGAGAGGTAATAAGTCTGTGTTGTTTTAAGCTGCTAATTTTGTGGTAATTTGTTACAGCCTCATCAGGTAACTAATGTACCGTGTACGCATTAGCATTACATGTTAGCACCAGCATTGCTTCAACCTGCCTCAATCACAGACTCCCAGCTCACAAAAATGGCAAGGATCAAATGGAAAGAACTTGTTTGCAAGAAGGGTGTCTTGGAAAACACACTGTCAGGCAGTTTGGCTCCCTGCAGATTCAGTAACCTTCCATGGAGACAGTGATTTTACACAGTACATCTTTTCTTTTGCAATACTGAAGAATTTAACATAGATATTTTCTCATCAATTCCCATTATCTAAGATAAGGTGACCAGACATCCCGATTTTTAACAATTTGTCCCACATCCCACAGCGTTTTTAAAAAGTCCTGATTTTTGGAAAGAATGCATGACAAGCTAGGGAACGGCGAGAGAACAGGAAGGGCATATACGGTTTTCAGCTGCCATGTGGCCATTTCGCCAGGATATGAGTTTTATATGATTTTTGTTAATTTCAGAATGTTAAACTTTAATAATAACAAATAATTGTTGAAAACTGATTATTGAGAACTGCTTATCAAAGTTCACATTGTTGATCAGTTGTTAGAATTTGACCACCATTGTTTGGACTTAATGAACAATGGC
>CAUYQV010103764.1:0-12153 GCA_963574575.1 Galagoides demidoff | reverse complement strand
CCCCTGGGTAGAGTGCCATGGCATCACAGCTCATAGCAACCTCCAACTCCTGGGCTCAAGTGAGTCTCCTGCCTCTGCCTCCCAAGTAGCTGGGACCACAGGCGCCCGCCACAACGCCTGGCCATTTTTTGGTTGCAGCCATCATCGTTGTTTGGCAGGCCCGGGCTGGGGATTCGAACCCGCCACCTTGGGTGTACGTGGCTGGCGCCTTAGCCGATTGAGCCACAGGCGCCGAGCCGCATCCATTTTTTTAGTAGTGTACCAATGTTCTTTTCAGGACTGACTCATACCCTATTCATTTGAGATGGTTTTGGTGAACACCAAATAGTGGACAAGTGACAATATTTCACCTCCTGGCTGATGAGATCTAATATCCCATGACTGTTGGTATTTGTTATTTTTGAGACAGATCTCAAACTGTTTCCCCCACTCTAGAGTGCCATGGCCTCAGCATAGCTCACAGGAAATTCAAACTCCTGGGCTCAAGAGATCCTCCCATCTGGGCCTCCCAGAGCACTAGGATTACAGGCACAAGCCAATGCGCCTGGCCCAGCCTTTGCTTGTTGCATAAAATCAATTTTATCAGAAAAAGATAAGCTCTTATATGTTAACATCGTGATGTCCTTGAAGACCTTGAAGTAGAAAGTGTTTAAAAGGTCACTTTCTGTACTTTTTAGGATTCAGCAAAAGACTTGAAGCAGCATCAGACACGTGACAGTGCCACTGTTAACAAGAGGAAGTAGGAGGCCTTCAGAGGCAATAGCGTACAGGATTTCTTTTTAAATCAAGTTGTAATACATTCTCTGCTAAACACACTGAAATTTCATTGTAGGAGTGAACTATAATAGCTATCCCCAAGGCTTGCCTATGGCTTGCCTTTTTTTTTTTGCCAACCACAGAAAATTTTTATTTTATGCTGGCCGTAACTTTCCACTTAAAACTTCCGACCTACTTCTTTATAAAGACCCACTTCCCTTGTAAAAAAAATAACCTCTGCTAAAAGTATTCATAATGCAATTAAAATAGCAAGGTGCTGACTAGTGATGGGGTAAGACAGCCAGCTGAGCAAGAGATCTACTTCTCTAGCCATCTGTCCAGTCCTGGAACTAGTGTGGGGATGTGGTGCCCATTTCAGGAGTAGGGACAAAATCACTTTCTATCCTTAGTTACTCAGGCATCTCTCCGAGCCTGTTATTTTAGCTGTTCAACAATAACAGTACATACTTCATAGGGTGGTTGGGAGATAAGAGAATTTAGGTGAAGCCTCTAATATTGAGGCCCTTTAGCCAGTCAAGTCCATTTACTTATAGGCCTTCTTATTCCTACACCTTTCACGCCCAGGCTCAAGGAAAAGGTGCTTTCGTGTGTTTGGTGTGTGTTTTTACCTGACTCTTTGATGAGTTCCAAGCATGCTTTGGGCGTACAAGGAATGAAACAGTCATTTAGGTCACCTCTAGCAAGTTTCCCAGCACTGAAAGTAGTCAATCTAAAAAACAAAAGTGATAAAAATTAAGAAAACAATAAGGTAATTAGGCATCTTTACTCTTTAGGAACAGAAATGGTGTGCTCCCCAAATAGAGATACATTAGCAATGGAACAATGCAACGTGATACAGGAAGCCAACCATACTCACCCATCCACATCCTTTTCGGGACTGATAGCATTGACCACTGCTTCCATGTTAATGGAGTACCCAGAATCCAAAGGTAGCTGTATTATGAATCCGTGTACAGTAGAGTCTTCATTCAAAGATGTAACGCACTTTAATATCTAATAGTAGGACATATAATTTGTATACCACACAGAAATTAAAAAAGAAGAGAAACACACCTTCTAAGGCAAAAATCAGGTTGTCTCAGGCCGGGGTGCAGTGGTCACCTCTGTAACTCTAGCACTTTAGGAGGCTGAGGCAGGTGGATCACCTGAGCTCAGGAGATCGAGACCAACCTGAGTAAGAGGGAGACTCCCATTTCTAAAAACTAACCATTGTGGTGGGCTCCTATAGTCCCAGCTACTTGGGGAGTTGAGGCAGGAGAATCACTTGAGCCCAAGAGTTTGAGGTTGCTGTGAACTATGATGCCACAGCACTCTACCCAAAACAACAAAGTGAGTGCCTGTCTCAAAAAAAAAAATCAGGTTGTCTCATTTCCCCAGCAGTTCAATTATAGTCCTCTCAGAATATAACTCCCCCTTGAATCTTGAGATTGCCTATACTATAACACAGAATGTATCTCCCAGGTGTCTGGTAAGAAATCCACCAAATAAAGAAGCTAAAAACTATAACTTATTACTATAATAGTAATTATCCACGTTATGATCATCCAAATCAAGAAATGGACAGCAATGTCCAGTAATCTTTCTATAATAAAGATTGTTCTTAGGGTATAATTATGTTCTATAATTTACACCTTCCGATACAATGGCAG
The DNA here is from genome assembly GCA_963574575.1 of Galagoides demidoff. Classification (NCBI taxonomy): domain Eukaryota; kingdom Metazoa; phylum Chordata; class Mammalia; order Primates; family Galagidae; genus Galagoides; species Galagoides demidoff. The sequence goes on along the minus strand of CAUYQV010103764.1, from coordinate 9,727 downwards.
CTATTAAATACTTGCAATGTGGCCAGAGCAACTGGGGAAGTGAAAATTTAATTTTATTTCTTTTTAATGAAATTCAAATAGCCTCCTGGGCTCATGGCTACCAAACTGGACGGTGCATGTATACAACATTTCCATGACCTCAGAAAGTTCCTTTTCCGTGTGGCGCCTGTGGCTCAATGAGTAAGGCACTGGCCCCATATACAGAAGGAGGCAGGTTCAAACCCAGCCCTGGCCAAACTGCAGCAAAAAATAGCCAGGCATTGTGGTGGGTGCCTGTAATCCCAGCTACTTGGTAGGCTGAGGCAAGAGAATTGCCTAAGCCCAGGAGTTGTTGGAGACTGCTGTGAGCTGTGACACCAGGGTACTCTATCGAGGGCAACAAAGTGAGACTCTGTCTCTTAGAAAAAAAAAAAGTTCCTTTTCCCTTCTTTCCCTTTACAGTTTGCCCTCCTCCCTATGGGCAACCATAGTTCTGACTTTTTTTTTTTTTTGGCCGGAGCCAGGTTTGAACCTACCACCGTCTGTACATGGGGCCGGTGCCCTACTCCTTTGAGCCATAGGCACCGCCCAGTTCTGACTTTTTATTTATTTATTTATTTTTGAGCAGAGTCTCACTCTATTATCCTCAGTAGAGTGACATGGCATCCTAGCTCACAGCAACCTCAAATTCCTAATCCTCTTGCCTCAGCTCCCAAATAGCTGGGACTACAGGTCTTGCTCAGGCTGGTCTTCAACTCCTGAGCTTCAGCAATCCATCTACCCCAGCCTTTCAAAGTGCTAGGATAAGAGGCATGAATCACCACATCTGGGTCATAGTTCTGATTTTAATCACCACTAATTTGTTCTGCCTCTTCTTGAACACATAAACGAATACATATTTGTTTTTAAAAATGCATATGATTACAGGCAAAGGATGTTTTAATGAACAATCACAGGTGATCTGGAAGCAAATGCTACTGCAATCACACTGTGAGCACCAAATGTACATCCATAGTGTACCATGTACCGAGTATTTTCAAGGATTTCCTGGATGTGGAGTCTGTGAAGCAAGAACCTAAAAGTCTTATGTAAGCTAAACATGTCAGTCCCCAAAGTTCCACTAAACCAAAACCCAGAGGAGAAAGCACTTCAGCTGCCTCATAATAATCAACTCATAACAGCTTACCTCATATTCTGTGGCTGTTCTTGGCAATTTAACGTGAACAGTTTTGATCCCAATCTGTAAAATGGACATCAAGAACAGGTAAAGGGCAAGAGAACTTGAGATACTGGCCCATTTCTTTACAGCGATAACTAAACTGAACCAGGTGCTAGTCTCCCGTTCACACTTACATCTTCTTTAGAGTTAGTCCCTCACTCACTGCAACTCATTAACCAATCACTTGTTTTGTTTTGTTTTGTTTTGAGACGGAGCCTCAAGCTGTCCCCCTGGGTAGAGTGCCATGGCATCACAGCTCACAGCAACCTCCAACTCCTGGGCTCAAGCGAGTCTCCTACCTCTGCCTCCCAAGTAGCTGGGACCACAGGCGCCCGCCACAACGCCTGGCCATTTGTTTGGTTGCAGCCATCATTGTTGTTTGGCGGGCCCGGGCTGGGGATTCGAACCCGCCACCTTAGGTGTACGTGGCTGGCGCCTTAGCCGATTGAGCCACAGGCGCCGAGCCGAAAAAAATTATTAATGAGAAAAAAAGTCATCCATTTCTGACTTACAAATACAGTAATGTCTGCTGTGGGTAATAAAAGTTTTTCGAGGAGGCGCACAAAGGGCAAGGGGTGAGACAGGAGTCAGTGGCAGTGGGGGAGATGTGGCAACGCTGCAGCTCTAGGCGTTACCTCTTCAGCAGCCTTCAGCTTCGCATTTATATAAAGATTGGAATCATCTCTGTCGCCAACCTAGAATAATAAATACATGCAAATCAGACAATTAGGGGAAGGCAAAGTGTACAGAAAAGCTTGTACAGTTTCAGTTTTAATAAAAGGAATGTTTAATCATGCGACTCTTGTTGCAAAGAACTTTCAAAGGAGAACAAGGAGCCTGTGGGGGCAGAATGGAGATGTGAACACAGGTGCTGCTGCAGTCCCTCCCCCAAACAAGGCCGGATTTCCCCTGCAACCACCAGCAGACAGAGGCTATCTACATCTGCACTGGAAACCAAGCAAGGGACAGCTGACATACCAGGACAACAGAGCAGAGGGCTGAGAAACTGTCATTAGGTAAGAAAAACCCCCGAGAGGCAGGAGCACCCAGAGAGCACATTCTGCAGCTTCTCCGGCCTCCCTCCGGGCAGTGGACATCGCTGGTGCCCAGTCACACCAGGAGGGCAGACCTCATTTTAGCCTCAACAGAACAGATACCAACTGTTCTGCAAAGGGCAACTGGCTGCCCTTAAGGCAGACCGGAAAGCGTGGAGCAGAAGCCAAGTCCTTTGAACCTCTACCCTTGAACCCTGTGATTCTTTAATCATGAACATATTTATACTTTTCATTATAACCACTTGCGGTAAAATGTTATCTTGTGAATATTTCTCCATGATCCAGGGGTTGACGTTTCTGCTTTTCAAAGTTGAAATAAACCACACTGAGTTTGGTTATGCCCCAAATGCAGAGAGAAATGTCGCTGCTCCCTGGGCGCCAAAGACAACTGAAGCATGACCGCCTTTTAACAGGACCACAGCCAAGGGAGCCGGCCTTTGCAACAGTATTTAAGGGACCTGGCACGACCCTCAGATTTCAGGAACAGGCCTGAAGTGTAGTTTGAGTTGTCCCTTACACAGACAGGTCTCAGTTTTGTAGTGCTCGTTTCAATTTCAAGAGCCAAGAGTACTTTTAGGTGAATTTGATTTTTTTTTTTTTTTTGAGACAAGAGTCTCACTATGGCACTCTGCCTTGGTAGAGTGCCATAGCGTTATAGCTCACAGCAACCTCAAACTCTTAGGCTTAGGAGATTCTCTTGCCCCCAGCCTCCCAAGTAGCTGGGACTACAAGCACCTGCCACAACAGCCAGCTATTTTTTGTTGTTGTTGTTGCAGTTGTCATTGTTGCTTAGCTGGCCCCGGGCCAGGCTTGAACCCTCAAGCCCGGGTGTGCATGTGGCCAGCGCCTAACCACTGAGCAAAGGGCACGGAACCAGTGAATTTGATTTTTTTTTAGAGAGTCTCACTTTATCACCTTTGGTAGAGTGCCATGGCATCACAGCTCACAGCAACCTCCAACTCTTGGGCTTAGGAGATTCTCTTGCCTCAGCCTCCCAGGTAGCTGGGACTACAGGCACCCGCCACAACGCCCAGCTATTTTTTGTTGCAGTTTAGCCGAGGCCGGTTCAAACCTGTCACCCTCAGTGTATGGGGCTGGCACCCTATTCACTGAGCCACAGGCACTGTCTGACTTAATCTTTTTAATGGTATATTCATCCCTAAGTGTATTAGTTGCTTCCCTTGGGGATGTCCCTAGAATGTTACTGCCTCTCATGTTTCCTCCTTGGTCGTTTTCTATAAATCTCTTTTGCCCCTACCACCCAACACTCACTGAATTGGTTGCCTGATTTAATACATACTGGAATTTTTAGGTCAAAGTAAAAAAGGAGGTAGTTCTAAATATAACACTCCTAAATTTTCATTCATATTTGTATCTACAATTAGTTATTTAGACTCAGCTCTGCCATTTTATTGCTTGCTTATTGCCAGTCCTTTTTGAGACAGGATCTTACTCTAGAGGGAGGGAGGGAAGGAAGGAGGAAGGAAGGAAGGACCCAAATCACAGAGTGAGACTGTCTCAAAAATCCTAGCACTCTCAGAGGCTGAAGTGAACGGACTGCCAGAGGTCAGGTTCAAGACCAGCCTGAGCCAGAGCAAGACCTCATCTCTAAAAACAGCCAGGTGTTGTGGCAGGTGGCGGGAGTCCCAGCTACTTGGAAAGGCTGAGACAACAGAATCCCTTGAGCCCAAGAGTCTAAGGTTGCTGTGAGCTGTGATGCCATGGCACTCTACCAGGGGCAACAAAGTGACACTTTGTCTCAGAAAACAACAACAACAAAAACTTTGTTCCATGTATAAAATCATTCAAAACATTGTATAGGGTGAGCTATCTCAGCCACTGCTCTACTGTTAATCTTCATCTAACTTTTGTAGAGCTTTTTTATGTCTTTCAATAAACTCTGAATACTGTTAAAAATACACATACATATATATAGTATAAAATTACCTTGGGGCTATGTATATGAAACATAAATGAATTTTATGTATAGACTTGGATCCCAGCATCAAAATGTCATTATACTTATGCAAATAGTCCAGGAAAAAAAAATCCAAAATCTGAAACACTTATGGTCCCAAGCATTTCAGATAAGGGATACTTAATGTACACTGTCATTCCTTCTGTAAAAGACAAGAGAATCTGTGTGGCTTCATGGACTGTGATCAGACTTATTTTTGTTTATGAGACAGAGTTTCATTATGTCACCCAGACTAGAGTGCCATGGTGTCAGCCTAGCTCACAGCAACCTCAAACTCCTAGGCTCAAGAGATCCTCCTGCCTCTGCCTCCCAAGTGGCTGGGACTACAGGTGTCTGCCACAATGCCTGGCTTATTTTTTCTATTTTTAGTAGAGACAGAGTCTTGCTTGGGTAAGGCTGATCTGGAACTCCTGGATCTACCTGCCTCAGCCTCCCAGAGTGCTAGGATTACAGGTGTGAGCCACCATGCAGGCTCAGACTTGCATTTTAACAACTGCAGTCATGGTGAAGAAGAAAGATAGGAGGTGTCTACATGGAAGCCTAACACCAGTAAGGAAGTGACTATTGCTCCTAAGGTCTGGGAGTGGGAATTAAGAGGAATAGCTCCTAAGGGACTGTGGGAGAGATAACCTCAGGCTTCTGGCTTGGGTATGAGGGAAGGTGGTGGTACCTGCCCGGGATAGAAAAGAGAAGAGGTCTGGCCAGGTGTGGTGGCTCACACCTATAATCCTAGAACTCTAGGAGGCCAAGGTGGGTAGACAGCTTGAGCTCATGAGTTTGAGACCAGCCTGAGCAAAAGTGAGACCCCTCTAGTAAAAATAGAAAAACTGAGGCAAGAGGATTGCTCAAGCCCAAGAGTTGGAGGTTGCTGTGAGCTATAATGCCAGGCACTCTATCTAGGGTGACAGCTTAAGACTCTGTCTCAAATAAATAAATAAATAAATAAAATCACACAAAAAGAGAAAAGGTCTGAGATGGAGAGACATAGTTGTGACATCTAAGTCCTGTATCCTAGGTGTTGACTCTGGTGCTAAAGAACAAAATTCACAGATTCTGCCACGGTTTCACCAGCAAAGATATAGGAGACCAGTTAATTAGCAATCTTTTCTGTTTTCAGATAGTCTCATTCAGTTGCCCTGGGTGGAGTGTCATGGCATCATAGCTCACAGCAACCTTAAACTCCTGGGTTTAAGTGATCCTTCTGCTTTAGCCTCCCAAGCAGCTGGGACTACAGGCATGTGCCACCTAACCCAGCTAATTTTTTCTATTTTTAGTAGATACAGGGTCTCACTCTTGTTCAGGCTGGTCTGGAATGCCTGGCCTCAAGCAATCCTCCCAGCTCAGCCTCCCAAAATGCTAGATTACAGGTATGAGACATCACACCCAACTAACCATCTTTACTTGAAAGAACTGACAAGCAGGTTTCAGTTTGACAAGTGTTTTCTCAAAAATGAATAAAGTAAGCCTGGTAGTTCAAGGAAAACAACTAACTAAATTTATTGCCAATGATAAAATCTGAGTTTTAAATAAAACTTAGAACTTTTTACCTACCCTACGAGCCTGACAGCTTCTCCATACTTTTAAGGCTTTTCTGATGAGCTCTTTGGTGATATTAATGATTGTAATTCTTTTTATATTGCATAATGAAATGTATTAACATTTGGAAGATCTGCATAACTCAGAGAACCATTATTTTCCAAATGAGGAATGAAGGCTATAACATTTTGATGTAACAAAGTATGCAAGTCTGAAAAGTAACAAAGTATAAAAGTTCAGATTGTACATTGCAACTAATCTTCAGAACCTTTACTTACTGAGTACTGGTGCAGATATCAAAGAAAAATATCCACAATTGTCTGAGAAAACCATTAAAAACTTCTTCCCTTTTATAGCTACACATCTGTATGAGACTGGGGTTCCTTCACATATTTCTGTCAAACTAGCACACAGCAAGGGACTGGACGTAGAAGCCGATGCGGCCCCAGCTCTCTGCTGACAGCAGAGTAGGCAACATTTAAAAACAATGCCTCTCTTTTCACTAAATTCTGTTTTCAAAAAGTTATTTTGCCATAAAGATGTTATTTATGTTAACACATAATGAACTTACTAAGCATTTTAATGTGAATAATTTTTTTGTTTTGTTTTGGAGCCAAGAGTCACTTTCTCGCCTGGGTAGAGTACCGCAGTATCATAACTCACAGCAAACTCAAACTCCCCAGCTCAAGAGATCCTGTTGCCTCAGCCTCCCAAGTAGCTAGGACTACAGGTATCCACCACAATGCCCTGCTATTTTTTCTTTTCTTTTTCTTTTTTTGTGGTTTTGGCCAGGGCCAGGCTTGAACCTGCCACCCCCGGTATATGGGGCCAGCGCCCTACTCCTTGAGCCACAGGCCCAGCCCTAGTTTTTCTATTTTTAATAGAGATGGCATTTTGCTTTTGTTCAGGCTGGTCTCGAATTCCTGAGCTCAAGCAATCTACCTGCCTCAGCCTCCTGGAATGCTAGGATTACAGGCGTGAGCCACCTCACCTGGCCATGAATAAATATTTCAAAAACTTCTCAGTTTTAATTCCCAACATAGTAAACATTAGTGGATAAATCTACACAAACGAAAACTCCTTGAGTTCTTAAATTTTGAAGAGTACATGTAGAAAGGTCAGTCTAAGACCAAAGGGCAAGACATACTGGCCCAGGGAAAGGGTATCCACATAGCAGAGCAGAGGGCCAGGATATACTGAAACATTTCAGAGTTGAACTGTAGAAGAGGATCCTACAAAGAGAATCTGAAAGGGGGTGGTGCCTGTGGCTCAGTGAGTAGGGTGCCGGGACCCATATACCGAGGGTGGCGGGTTCGAACCTGGCCCTGGCCAACCTGCAACAAAAAAATAGGCGCTGTGGCGGGCACCTGTGGTCCCAGCTACTTGGGAGGCTGAGGCAAAAGAATCGCCTAAGCCCCAGAGCTGAAGGTTGCTTGTAAGCTGTGACGCCACAGCACTCTACCAAGGGCAACAAAGTGAGACTCTGTCTCTTAAAAAAAAAAAAAGAGAGAGAGAGAGAGAAAATCTGAAAGGTATAAGCTTTACAAAAGCTAAATAAATAAGAAGCAGCAGAAGAAAGACAAAAATAAAAATGGAGGGAGTGGTCAGCAGAGGACTGTCTGAAGCACTACTGGCAGATGGAGTAAGGGGAACATTAGCAGAAACAGACTATCACAATACCTGCAAAATTGCCAGGCCTGGAGTGAAACCAGGTACTTGCTCCTTCATCTGAGCAACTTGCTTCTTCAGTTTCTCCCTTATTTGTCTAAACAAAAAGGAAAGGGTGGAATTAATATTTCAAGCATAAATAAGCGGTACAGGTTATTAGATATACTTCTCTTTTTAATCAAAACACCTTCTCTGAATGGACGTTACCTGGTACAATGTACCCTGAACCTTCCATACATTTTCTAGGCCTCAGGTACATGTGGATCTTTTCTAACTCATGACACCAACTGGACCGGAGAAGTGGCAATAGTTTAAAATGTAATAGTCAATGGCACATTCGATCATGCAGTAAAAAAATGAAAACGTGGGGCAGCACCAAAAAAACGCAGACTAACATTTCTGGAATATATTGATCTTCATCTTTCTTTCTTTCCTTTCTTTTATTTCTCTCTCTCCCTTTCTTTCCTTCCTTCCTTCCCTTCCCTTTCTTTCCTTTCCTCCCTTTCCTCTCTTTCCTCCCCTCCCCCCTTCCTAACCCTGCACAGCCACCTGGGCACAGCCTAACCCTGCCCAGCCACCCGGGTACAACCTAACCCTGCCCAGCCACCCAGGTACAGCCTAACCCTGCCCAGCCACCTGGGTACAACCTAACCCTGTACAGCCACCCGGGTACAACCTAACCCTGCACAGCCACTCAGGCACAGCCTAACCCTGCCTAGCCACCAGGGTACAGACTAACCATACACAGCCACCGGGGCACAGCCTAACCCTGCACAGCCACGCAGGCACAGCCAAACCCCTACACTGCTACCAAGTCATCTCTTTTGCCCAAACACTTTCCACTACAAATTCTAATTTATTCTATTTAACACACTGGCTCAATTTCAAATCTTTGGAATTTCATGACAAAGACAAAAAGCATTGATATCCTAAGAGGGGCCAGGCACAGTGGCTAATAATCCTAGGCCAAGGTACGTGGATTACTTGAAATCAGGAGTTCAAGACCAGCCTAAGTAAAAGTGAGATGCTGTCTCTACTAAAAATAGAAAAATTAGCCCAGCGTTGTGTTAGGCACCTGTAGTCCCAGCTACTCAGGAGGCTGAGGCAGGAGGCTCGCTTAAACACGGTAGTTTGAGATTGCTGTGAGCTAAGCTGACACCACAGCACTCTAGCTCAGGCAACAGAACAACAACAACTCTATATATACACACACACACACACACATGCACATATGTGTATGTATGTATGTATGTATGTATATACATATATATGTGTGTGTGTGTATATAAACCTGAATGGGACATAACCTAAACAGAAGCTTGTTATGATAGGCAAAGGAGGCAGCAAAAAACCTACATGATTAAAAATTAAACTGACTTGGTGGTGCCTATGGCTCAAAGGAGTAGGGCGCCGGCCCCATATGCTGGAGGTGGCAGGTTCAAACCCAGCCCCGGCCAAAAATTGCAAAAAAATAAAAAGTAAAAATAAATTAAGCTGACTGGCTCGACACCTATAGCATAGCAGCTAGCGCGCCAGCCACATATACCGGAGCTGGCAGGTTTGAACCCAGCTCAGACCTACCAAAACAACAAGGACAACTACAACCAAAAAACAGCCAGACGTTGTGGTAGGTGCCTGTAGGAGCCACAAGCGCCACCCTACATTGTATATCAAATCATCATATTGTACCCCATAAATGTATACAGTTAGGATTTAATAAAAATTAAGTAAAAAAAAAAAAAAGTAAGCGGGTGGCACCTGTGGCTCAGTGAGTGGGGTGCTGGCCCCATATACCGAGGGTGTCGGGTTGAATCCAGCCCTGACCAAACCAAAACAAACAAACAAACAAACAAAAATAGCCAGGCGTTGTGGCAGGAACCTGTAGTCCCAGCTACTCAGGAGGCTGAGGCAAGACAATCACCTAAACCCAGGAGCTGGAGGTTGCTGTGAGCTGTGTGACACTGCCATGACACTCTACCAAGGGGGATAAAGTAAGACTCTGACTCTAAAAAAAAAAAAAATTAAGCTGACCATTAGACAACAAAAATGTAGCACAGGCTTAGAGTAATTCTCAAAAAGTACATAGGCGACACCTTTAGTAACTGATGAAAAAAAAATCAATAGCATTCACCTTCCTTCCAAATGTAGGGCTTTTTTTTTTTTTTTTTTTTTTTGAGACGGAGCCTCAAGCTATCCCCCTGGGTAGAGTGCCATGGCATCACAGCTCACAGCAACCTCCAACTCCTGGGCTCAAGCGAGTCTCCTGCCTCCGCCTCCCAAGTAGCTGGGACC
>CAUYQV010103763.1:0-58426 GCA_963574575.1 Galagoides demidoff | reverse complement strand
TGGCATCACAGCTCATAGCAACCTCCAACTCCTGGGCTCAAGTGAGTCTCCTGCCTCCGCCTCCCAAGTAGCTGGGACCACAGGCGCCCGCCACAACGCCTGGCCATTTTTTTGGTTGCAGCCATCATTGTTGTTTGGCGGGCCCAGGCTGGGGATTTGAACCCGCCACCTTAGGTGTACGTGGCTGGCGCTTTAGCCGATTGAGCCACAGGCGCCGAGCCCAGAATATGAGTTTTATATTATTTTTGTTAATTTTATAATGTTAAACTGTAATAAACACTCACACTTTATATCATCAGAAGTGTGAGTCCTCCAACTTTGTTCTTTTTCAAGGGGTTGGCTATTTTGGGTCCTTTGCATTCCCTTATGAATTTTAGGATCTGCTTGTCAATTTCTGCAGAAGAGGTAGCTGGGATATTATAGGTATTGCATCAAAACTATAGATCAATTTGGGAAGTATTGCAGTCTTCTAAACACTTTCATTTTCTAGATCATAAACATGGGATGTCTTCTGTTTATTTGTATCTTCTTTCTTTTCTTTCAGTGTTGTTTCGTATTGAAGTTTTCTTTTAATGTTGAATGCAGAAGATGCACCCTAAATAACAATCATCTTAGCATGTTAGCTAGTCGTGTGACTGGCACAGTTAGTGCTTCTGTACCTGATAATGCCTGATAATAAATATTTTTCCTAAGATGCAGCTTTAAGAGAAAGCCACTATAAAGACATTGGTGGTAATAATGACCCTTGCAGCTATGAAGCCCTGCTCTGAGGGGAATCTGGCACCTGCAGAAATATTCTAGTGAATGCCTTTCTATGAATGCCTTTCTGAGCTGCAGTGCTATTCAAAGATCCCAAAGATCTAAGTAATTGATAATGTTCCTTTAATTGTTCTCTTGAAATTTTAAATTAGTAGACTGAAGTAGAAAATTTAATTAAAATGTAGAAGTAATCTCTCACTTATATAAAAAATTTAAAGCTGAACTTAAATGTTCTATGCTACAGTTTCAAATTAATCAGGGCTGATTGCTTTAGAACTTGCCAAAACTAAATTCTATAAATTCTGTTTTATATATTTAGGTATTTTGTAGAAGATTGTGGTAGAGAGGCTTGTATGAGAAGTCTGAGTCTGTAACACCATTTCCTATCTAACAAGCTGTTTTCCAGTTGGGCTTATATATGTTTTGCTGTAAAGTGTTTTCAGTAAATCTCAGCTTTGAGGTATTTGTAGAGTTCAGAATAATAGATTTTAAAAGTATTAACTTTTTTCCCCTCATATGAAGGACCAGTTTTAAGACTGAGGATAGTTGATGAATTTTTATAACTAACAGAGTAAACATTTTTAATTAGGTAAGAATGGCCTTTGATTAGATACACAAAAATTAGTATTGATTTTGTGAATTAAGGAAGAGCCATAGTTAAGTGTGAACACAGTAGAAGGACAAAAGTGGTGTTATACAGGGTGTCTAAAAAGTCGCCATCTACAGGGAAACTGGGAAGTTGTAGCTAAGTGTACCTTTATTACAACATTTTATAAAATAGTCTCTATGTGTTGGCCACCTGGCCAATAAAGGAATACTCTACCTCTACAAAAAATTAAAAAGCTACTTGGAAGGCTGAGGCAAGAGGATTGCTTGAGCTCCAGAGTTCAAGGCTATAGTGAGGTATGATCATGGCCACTGCATTCCAGCTTGGGTGACAGAGACCCTGTATCTTAAAAAACAACAAAAAAAGTCCCTGTTAAATAGCCAGATTAGGCAAATTAGAATGACTAACAAAGTCGTTTTAGTTTTATGCTGTTTGAGTCATGAATACAATACTTTAAATAAAGTAGTGCTCTAAGACTTGACTCCCTGACTGCAGTGTTTGAGGCAAATGCTTTTTTTTTAATTTGTAATTTTAAAAAATTGGTAAACAGCTCTTTATACATCAATGGTCGCAAAGATCAGCTGATTTCCTCATGTGAAAAGTACACTGTTTTCCTGGCTGTAAAACAGAAAACTTTTTTTTTAATGTCTCATGCTTTACATCTTACTCTTTTTTAGTTTTAAATGAATACCTTAATATTAGATAGTTAGTGTTGCCTGATTTTGTTTTTTCTGTATGATTTCTCCTTGAGGTTTCAGGTTCAGTGATACCTTCATAGCAGCTTTGTTTTCTGTTTAAGTAAAGAACCAGTTGGAGGTTGGAAACACAGATCTAATAACAAATTCAATTGTTCCTTTTTTTGTAATAACAGGGCCGATGGAGTTATGAGAACAATGAACACAGAAAAACTCTTAAAAACTGTACCGATTATTCAAAATCAAATGGATGCACTTCTTGATTTTAATGTAAGTTGTTTATGCTTTCAGAATTTAAGATGTCAAAAAAATTGATTGTAACTCATTATACTTTTTATTCTCAAGTTTTTTTTTTAATTTTCAAGTTTTATAGACTCTAGATTTCATATGAATATGCTATTTAGCTATAGATTTTCTGTAAAAACTGGTCCCATTACTTTAACCAAATTTGCTAGCTTTATCATTTGTCATATTAGAAGTTAGCAATTTCAACTCTGTTCTTTTTGGGGGGCACCTATCTTAAGACATTTTATTTTAGAGATTGTAAGTGCAAGTTAATGAATGGATTTGCTAATTGCTTTAAGCTTCTTTACAGCAGAAACTAAGTCTGCTTTGTTCTCTTAATTCAGAGGTAGGGTTTTTGTCAATCTCATTTAAAGCATAATATTAGTTCATCTTAATTTCTAATTTTTCCCTAGGTTAATAGTAATGAACTTACAAATGGGGTAATAAATGCTGCCTTTATGCTCCTGTTCAAAGATGCCATTCGACTGTTTGCAGCATACAATGAAGGAATTATTAACTTGTTGGGTAAGTACTTCTGTAGCCTGATGACTTTTTTATTTTATGTCAGATTGATAAATAATATTGACTGCGTTGTTATTTAAAGCTTATGAAAAACTCATTATGGTCATTCATTATAACAGTTAATTTGGGAAAGAGAAATTTATGCCTAGTTATGTGCCATTGATTAAATACTTTTTTGTAACTCAGATGTTCAGCTAGATGAACTTTATATTTTTATAGTAGGTATTTTTTCTATCCATTTTATTAATATTTTGAAATATAAAAACCTCTTAAAAATTTAGGTGAGTTAAGATAGTAAATTTTATGTTATATGTAATTTTATTTATATATTTTTTTTATTGTTGGGGATTCATTGAGGGTATAAGAAACCAGGTTACATTGATTGCATTTGTTAGGTAAAGTCCCTCTTAGAATTCTGCCTTGCCCCCAAAAGACCCCACTCCCCCCCTCTTCCTCTCTCTCTCTGCCCTCCCCTTCCTCTATCCCCCACCATGTACTAGGTCATTAATTTGTCCTCATATCAAAATTGAATACATAGGATTCATGCTCCTCTGTTCTTGTGAAGCTTTATTAAGAATAATGTGTTCCACTTCCATCCAGGTTAATATAAAGGATGTAAAGTCTCCATCTTTTTTAATGACTGAATGGTATGGTATACATATATCACAGCTTGTTAATGGTGGGCATTTAGGCTGCTTCCACATTGGGGCGATTGTAAATTGAGCTGCAATAAATAGTCTAGTGCAAGTGTCCTTAAGGTGAAAGGAATTTTTTCCTTCCGGGTAGATGCCCGGTAATCGGATTGCAGGATCAAATGTGGGACACCTAGCTTGAGTTCTTTGAGGGTTCTTCATACTTCCTTCCAAAAAGGTTGTATTCGTTTGTAGTCCTACCAGCAGTGTAAAAGTGTTCCTTTCTCTCCACATACATATCAGCATCTGCAGTTTTGAGATTTTGTGATGTGGGCCATTCTCTCTGGAGTTACATGATTATCTCGGAGTGGTTTTGATTTGCATTTCTCTAATAATTAGGGACAATGAGCATTTTTTATGTTTGCTAACCATTCGTCTGTCTTCTTTAAAGAAGGTTCTATTCATGTGTCTTACCCATTGATATATGGGATTGTTGGCTTTTTTCGTGTGGATTAATTTGAGTTTTCTACAGATTCTAGTTACCAAGCTTTTGTCTAATTCAAAATATGCAACTGTCCTTTCCTATTGTGCGGGTTGTCTATTTGCTTTGGTTGTTGTCTCCTTAGCTGTACAGAAGCTTTTCAGTTTCATTAAGTCCCATTTATTTATTTTTGTTGTTGTTGCAATTGCATGGCAGTCTTCTACATGAAGTCTTTCCCAGGCTGATATCTTTCAGTGTTTTTCATATGCTTTCTTTGAGGATTTTTATCGTTTTCATGCCTTAAATTTAAGTCTTTTATCCATCTTGAATCAATTTTTGTGAGTGGTGTGGGTCCAGTTGCAGTCTTTTACATGTGAATATCCAGTTCTCCCAGCACCATTTATTGAATAGGAAATCTTTCCCCCATTGTATTTTCTTGTTTGGTTTATCGAAGATTAGGTGTTTCTAAGATGTTTGTTTCATTTCCTGGTTTTCTACTTGATTCTAACTGTCTATGTCTCTATTTTTGTGCCAGCACCATGCTGTTTTGACCACTGTGGCCTTGTAGTACAGCCTAAAGTCTGATAGGCTGATGCCCCCAGCTTCGTTTTTATTAGTAAGAACTGTCTTAGCTATACAGGGTTTTTTCTGGTTCCGTACAAAACGAAGAATTCTTTATTTCAAGTCTTGAAAGTACGATGTTGGTATTTTAATAGGAATGGCATTGAATCGGTAGATTGCTTTGGGAAGTATAGACATTTTAACAATGTTGATTCTTCCCAGCCATGAGCACAGTATGTTCTTCCATTTGTTAATATCCTCTGCTATTTCCTTTCTTAAGGTTTCATAATTTTCTTTATAGATGTCCTTAACCTCTTTTGTTAGGTATATTCCTAGGTATTTCATTTTCTTTGAAGCTATGGTGAAGGGAGTTGTGCCCCTAATTAGCCTCTCATGTTTTATGTATTTTGCTATTTCCTCATAATTTACGCCATAATGAACTTTGTAAAATTGGTATTTTTCCTAGACATTTATTTTTAATGGTGCCTTTTACTTTTGAGGCATTTTAGGAATTGTAGTGTCTTAGTGTGTATTCAGTATACATGAAATGGAGTTAATTTTGCCTAGGAATGTTCCTTTATTTCAGTAAGATTTTGATGGGGCAGGCTGTAACTGGCTGCAAGAGGCCCCAGAGTATCGAGTGTCAGATGTTGGGTCTGTGTACTCCAGTGTGCTCTTTCTCTCCTCATCCCTGCCTCCTGCTGCTTTTTGTTTTAAATAGTCTGGGGCAAGATGAATTTATTTAGGATGCTTTAATCCACAGAATTAGGAAAATTTGGCTTATTTTTTCCCAAATGAAAAAAATGGGAATTTTCTTTTCTGTAAAACTTTGGAAGCCATAGTCTTCCACCCTATAATTAGTATGAATTAACCTTTTTATTGCTGTTTTATATTAAATTTAAATACATTTTCTGACTGACATTTGAACATATCACTAAGAATATTAAAAGTATATGTTAATTGTTTTAAGTTCGGTAACATGTGATATGTGTTTACACATAAATATACATGTAAGGAATTGTGAGGGAAGAAGTATTATGAGGGCCAGGTGCAGTGGCTAACACCTACAATCCCAGCACTTGGGAGGCCAAGGCAGTAGATTGCCTGAGCTCACAGGTTTGAGACTAGCCTGAGCCAAAGCAAGACCCCATCTCTAAAAATAGCTGGGAGTTGTGGTGGGTGCCTGTATTCCCAGCTACTTGCGAGTCTGAGGCAAGAGAATCGCTTAAGCCCAAGAGTTTAGGGTTGCTGTGAGCTGTGACACCACGACACTCTACCCAGGGCAACATAGTGAGACTCTGTCTCCCAAAAATAGAAGAAGAAAAAGTATTGTGAAACAACCTAATAATTAATAATTGAGTATAAAGTCAAGTATTTTTTTCTTTTTTTAACTTAATAGCACCTTTTCTAATTTGACACATAAGCTAATTTAGCACTGCTACTTTTCTAGTAGGGTATGTGTTTTCTTTGAGAGACTTCTAAAATCTCTGGAGATTTTATAAAATATTTAGTCTTTTTTCTTTTTTAAGTGTCATATTTTGATGTGAATTAAAGTATTACTTTTTGGCAGAAAAATATTTTGATATGAAAAAAAACCAATGTAAAGAAGGTCTTGACATCTATAAGAAGTTCCTGACTCGGATGACAAGAATCTCAGAGTTTCTCAAAGTTGCAGAGGTAAAGTGTATTTATGTGACTACTGTGTCTCTTAACTTGCTTTTTGCTTCTCAATATGAATTTTGAAGAAGACATACATAGTCTGAATGAAAGACATGTCTTAAATAACTATATTTAAGGTTTTAATCATATTAATATTTATTGAATTCTTTGCAGTTATAAGTATAATATCAAATAAAATATATGCTGTATATTTACTTTAGTATAGAGTATTGAAAGGTGAGCTATTTCTAAATTGTTTACTTCTCTATAAAATTAAGTAGGTGGCATGCAGTGGTAGTGGAGATTTTTATGCTTGGAATTAACCGTGTATTTGAGAAGGTTTATTTTGTTAAATGTGGTTGGGAATATTCAAGGTCAGGGCAAGTATCTTTTTTCCAGTGAGACTAGAGCATATTAGTCCAAAATGTTTTTGTTCCCCTGCAGAAATGAATTTTGTGTATTGTTTATCATTGACTATGCAAGTAGATTATAGGATAATCTAATCATGTAGATCTGTTTAAAAATAATTTAATGAAATTGTCATAGAAGGCAGTGTGGTAATGCATTACAGGCATTATATTGCTAACACAGAGGGAGCTCTTAAAGTTTTTCTGTTTTTCCTTTCTCCAGCCTCTACCCAGAGATGTCTTCCTTATATAATTTGATTCATTACATCCAAGGAGTTACTCTGGAGCTAGCAAGTTAGTGAGGGCTCTATTACTTATAGTAAATTGTTACAGATGGAATAGGGTAGAACAGGATGATGAGCCTTTTGAAGAAAACAGCTGTGTTATTAATCAGCTGTTTTATGAAACCTACTGAGATTATTTTGAATTTAAAGATCTTTCTAGGAAAAAATCAATGTTTTTTTTTTTCATTTCTTCAGGATTAGTCATATACTAAATCTGAAAGAAGACAGTGTTCATGCTGTGGTTCCAGTAAATTCTTCAAATAAGTTTAATTTGTTAAGTTTCCCCTTCGGCCTTATGTTCTTTGCATTTGATAATAGTAGTTACTGACTTGAGTTTTAAGGCCTTCTCTTTACTTCCAAATCTGCTGTTCTCTAACTCTATATTGGGATAGACAGAGTGTTCAATATGATCTAAGAAATGTAAAAGGACTCCTCATCCTAAAGTATTCTGTAATGAGATTGTCTTTCGGTTTGCAGTTTCATTAGAAGACCTTAATATTTGAGAGAAAGGCAAGAGTAATGTGCTTGAAGGGCACAAATGTGTCAGGTAGTGATTAGCTATTAGCTTTTAACATCAGAGTGTGAATTAATTTATCAAATTTTCTATTGACATCATTCTGAGAGTGGTCCCTGAGAGCTTGACAAAAGGAAGAGGGAATGATTAGAAAATGAAATATAGCCAGGAGAGAAAACAGTTGTCTAATTTGGGTACTTGCATAGGCAGGAATAGTTTCTTTCTATTTTGTTAGAAAATGCCTTAGGGCCTGAGCCATCATGAAAATACATTGAGATTGCTTTGTGGAGATAGTTACATCTTTGTTAGATATCACTTGACATTTGCATAAAATCTGTCCTACCTGACAGACCATAGGTTTTCCAAAGTATTGTATGTAGTAATTGTCAAGGAAAGCGTATTTTATGGAGAAAGACAAAGTTAATGTCTTCAGTTATGTTTCTTTTTATGCCTCAAAGAACTTGTTCATGGTTAGCCTTTCTCATTCTTTCCAGTGTTTTTATCATATGACACATAGCAGAGATGGATTTTTTGGTTTGTTATAGGTGTTCAAAAGATATGAGGATGGAAACTTTTGTAATAGGCTTCTTGAATTTCCTACTCTAGTTTCCTGACTGTTACAACTTCTAGAGTCATCATATAATATCTGAGCCATTGGAAATAGTGAATATCTTGAGAGATTAAGTATTTTTCTGATTTTTAAGTCTATTTCAAATTTAGCAATACTAGCCGTAAATGTCATTTTTTCAAGTTTTGTTTATAAAACATCTTTATTATAGTTTTATCTGCTAAATATACTGTTGTTTCTTCTTACAGCAAGTTGGAATTGACAGAGGTGATATACCAGACCTATCACAGGTAAATATAGCTTTAATATATCAATTCACTATATGTTGTGTACTGCTGGATATGAAGAATACTAAGATGATCCTGCTGTCAAAAAGCTCAGTGTAGTTTTTCCTGATAGATTTTAACATTTTAATATATTGCTGGAGATTTTTCTAACAATATGACCCCATAAAATGATCTGCTTACCTCTTAATGTTGGTGGCTTTAACTCACTATTGTATCATGCATTCCTTTATTCCCTTAATCTGTTTTTCACAGCATCATCATTAAAAAAAGGAAAGAGGGAAAAAGGAACTGAACTTAGAGAGTAGTATTTAAAAATAAATTTTCACTGTGTTACTGGTAGAGAATTATACAGGATCTAGTTTTCCTGTTTTAAACTTTCTACTTTGACTCAGACACAAATATTAAATAGGAATATACCTCAAAATATAATATTGGTTTAAGAGAGCAGGTTTTGGGGTGAGATGTCAAAGTTTGAATCCCAGCTATGCCATTAGCTGGCCCCTGTGACTTTGGTGAAGTTACTCACTACACTTCAGTTTCATTATCTATAAAATGGAGCTGTTACAGTACTTATCTGAGATGGTAGTTTAGGGAATTAAAGGAGTTTATACCTACACAAACACTGAAGCATTAAACATTCAACAGTGCTAGCTGTTGTTACATTGTCTTTATCATCATCATCTTAAAAAAGACTATCCTTGCAGTTTTTCTGGTGTCTACTGAATATTAAGAATAAAGTATAGCTATGCTTATAACCCTTGTGTCAGCTCTCTCCTTAACAGTTGGTATCTCTTCTACCTTGCTTTGAAGTGTTTGGGGACGTCTTTTAAACACTTTGTTATTAATAGTTCTTGTTTCTTGTTAATGATTGGTCCTCACTTGTTTGGATTCGTCTGTCTCTCACAAAGTTAAGAGCGTGCAAAAAATCTAGTTACAGGTTTTATATATAAATAAAGCACTCTTCCTTATATCTACTTGAGATAAATTGGTTTCATTAAGATCAAGCAATTATTCTAGGCTGAATATAGAGGAGTATTGCTTGAGTAGTATAAAATGGTTTGTTGACTTTAGGTTCCCCCATTATGCACCCCATTTATCATGTCAGCTATAGGCTGTCTTCATGTGTCTGTACTTTGATATTCATGGTGTGGTAATCGTAGCATTGGTCAATCTCCATTCTGCTTTTTTTAGTGATTTCTGAACAAAAGGAAATTGCCAGGAAATTGGTAATTCGGAAAATTCTCAAAAATGAACTAAAGGCTGTTTACACTTTAGGTTAAGATGGTGTAATGCAGAAGGGTGGAAACTTGAAATTATGTATTTTTTTGTTGTTGCTATATATTGTTCTTTTAAAATGTGAAGCATCACATTTTCTTCACTCTATGTAATGCATATTTGACTTCTGAAGAACAGCTAGATAAATATAGAAGGGATTTTAGAAATTGCAACTTTTTCAGGGGCTAGTCCTTCAGAAAAAAAGTCAGCTACAGTTTGAATGACCACCATTTCAGAATAGGATTTGGTAGCATAGTAGTTAAATACCTAGGTTTAAGGTCACAAGTACCTTCTTTGATCCTGTTCTGGTTCTTGCTACATATCAGATATGTGATCTTGGACAAATTAATTTTCACTGTCTCAGGTTATCTATAAAGTGAATATACTAGTAGTGCCACCTCATAGGATTCAATGGTAACATACAAGGTAGCTAGCACAGTTCCTATTGTGTTAGAAGAACTTTTTAAATGTTAACCACTATCATCAGCATCCTCATTATTTCCTCTGAAGGCTCTTGAAACAGTGCTTTGCTTGCTGACAAGCAAACATTTTGGTGAGGCTGTGGAAGTGTATATATTTTCTTAGCTCAACATAGAAGGCAGTTTTATAGTCTGTATTTCGTTTTAGATGATTTTCTGCTGTATCTCCCTTAAGCTAAGAGTCTTGACATTTGTAGAGAAAATATGGAATGAAAGAAATTGTTAAAGTCATAAATGATAGAGAATTTAGCTAAATGTTTCCTCTTCTGTTTTAAGATCCAGTAATCTAGAAACTGTATCTCAGATCCTAAAGAATATTTGAGGTAAATAAAGGCCACTAATGTGTTCGCTTCACTTACTTGTATTGGACAATTCTTATTCTGTGCACTGAAAATGTTTCCTTTTGAATGAATTTACCTTTCTTCATATAAAGTTGAGATTTGACCTATAGCCTGGAAGTTTAAAACTAGTCTTCTATTAAGAAAGAAAATTGAGGTAAATATCCATTTCAGTGAGATATGATCAATGCTGACATTTTTGTAACCAGAACACCATTCAAGACATAGATCAATTCCATCACCTCAATCCTCACTCTCCCTTCCAGTCATTCCTTATCCCTCTCCATACAGATTTATTTTGATTTCTAATAGCGTAATCGTATTGGTTCTTGGACTTAATATAAATGGAATCATACAAGCATTTAACTCTTGTGTCTGGCTTTCTTACTCATCACAGTGTTTTTAGATCCGTCCATGTTGTTGAATATACTGTTAATTCTTTTATTGCTGAATACATTATGAATAAATTTATTCTTTATTGCTGAATAAATTATGTGGTTAATTATGTAAATTTACCACAATTATCTCTATCCATTTTCCAAATGATAGACTTTTGGATTGTTTGCAGTTTTTGACTATTGTAATAAAGCTGCTTTTAAAACATTTTTAAGTCTTTGCTTATGGAGATAAATTATCTTCTCTCTGGAGTTAAATAGGAGTGGAGTTGGATCATTAAGGTAGGTGTGTATTTAATTTTATTTTTTAAAAGATGGATCCCTTTTCAAGGTGATATATTCCCACCAGCGGTGTGTGGAGTTCCAGTTTTTCCATATCCTCACCAGCATTTGATATTGCTTGTTTATTTTCACTTTAGCCATTCTTGTGGGTGAAAATGCGTATCTCATTGTGTTTTTCATTTGGGTTTCCTTGATGTTGGCGTTCAGTATCATTTATCAAGAACTCTTCCAGAGTAACGTCTGGAGACTTTGTTACTCAGCACGTACTTATTAAGTACCTGCTGCATACTCAATAGAATGTGTCTAACTGTTAGGGATATGTTTTTACTTAAAATCCAAATAAATTAAATATAAAAACATTTAAGTACTCACAGCATCCTTTTATTGTTTCATATTTACATAGTCTTTAGCTTTTATATTTTTGATAATGTTTATTAGTACTTCCAATTAGATGATGTTTATGTAACAAAAATAGGATTGTTTTTCTCATTGACACTATTAGTGGATGAGGAATATACCTATTTATTTTTGTTGCTTTCATTTGTTAGATGATACGTGATTTATTTTAACTAGTGGCCTGATTATCATGACATTTTTAATATTTGTACAATTTCAGGCCCCTAGCAGTCTTCTTGATGCTTTGGAACAACATTTAGCTTCCTTGGAAGGAAAGAAAATTAAAGATTCGACAGCTGCAAGCAGGTACATTGTTCATTGTAAGGTAAAGAGCAGGAGTGGTTTTTCTGAGGGAGTGGATAAATCCAGCTGAAGTTGCAAGCCACTTAATTTCTTTTTATCTTGATTTAGTTATCTGTAAATGAGTTTAATCATAGTGTTAACCTCATAGAATTAGTATTGGGATTAACTGGGTTAATACATAAAATTCTTGAACTAATTCTTACTCTCAATAAATGCCAGTATCCGTTAAGGTGATGACAATAACTCTTTGTGTTTATGATATCAAGATTTCTCTGAGAGATAATAATGCATTGATTTGTATCATGCTTTATAAGATAACTTTCATATTAATTTGCTCAATCCTTATAGTAACTCTGAACTCTGTGAAATATGTAGTCATAATCCTGGGATTCAAACCTAGGATATCTGCATCAAATTTCATCATTTTTCTCTAAAGCCAGTTAATGGGGTTGGTTACAGATATGTTATATTTTAATCACTAAAAGTTTAGAGCTAATTCCCCAGAACAGTTAACCTAGCAAATTGAAAATAACACACAGCCATTTCAGATTAATGTGTAACATGATTTTTGCATTGGATTAATTCTCATGTTTTCTAATGAAGATTTCCTTTTAACAGCATGAAGAAAAAAAATGGCATGAAGTATAATGAGAACCCTCCTTTAATTCTTTTTTGACTTTTTAGCATTTTCTTCCTTTTTTAATAATAAATTTATATAATTTCTGTGATACAGTGTCATTACTGGATTTTAATACTTATTTTTAATCTCAGATTTGCACTTTGAATTTTCTAGTAGAGATTTAGAAGCAATAGCCAAAGCTATAAGGCTCATTTGTCTGAGAGAGTAATGAAAAATGTAGCTGCGTAGCTTAGGTGCACCACTCACTTCACCTTGAATTTGTTTTTGCATTTCCATTACAACTATATTATTATTATTATTATTACTTGGTATTTGAAGTTGTATGGGTTTTTTATCTTTTTAGAGACAGTCTCACTTTGTAGCCCTCAGTAGAGTGCTATGGCATCACAGCTCACAGCAACCTCCAGCTCTTAGGCTTAGGCAATTCTCTTGCCTCAGCGTCCTGAGTAGCTGGGACTATAGGCTCCCCGCTATTTTTTGTTGCAGTTTGACCAGGGCTGGGTTAGAGCCCGGCACCCTACACACTGAGCCTCAGGCACTGCCCTGGAGTTGTATTTTTTGTTAGCTCATTCATAATATTGATTTTACATAGACTTTAAATGACAGTTTTTACTACTTTGTGTGCGTACAGTAGCAATTATTGATCTTTGGTGTGTGGTAAAAGGATACTTAATAAAGGTCAGAGTAGTTCTTTAGGTTAGAGTTCTTTACCACATTTCTTTAGTGTGGAACTAACGTTTGGAAATTTAATGTTGGGTTTATGGTATGGATCAATCTTTGATAAAAGGGAAAGGTAATTCCTTGCCAGTGAGTGATGGTGCATGGTGCATATATAGTAAGTTTGAAAAGGAAAGTCTAGTTTGGCAAAAGGGTAGCACATAGAAAGGAGGTGCCACATGGACTGGTGGATGGACTGAAACCAACCTTCTTTGAAGAGAAACGGGAAGTCCTGCCCCTAGGGATGACGTCTTTGGGGTTGTTATAGGGAAGACATCTAAACATCCATTACTTACTATTAGTGTTCATGCTTTGGTGTTCCTGTAGTAGACTACCAAAACCCTGGCTGTAAATTAGCAGAGCGTCTTACCCTGTGAGAAATGCAACACCTTTTCCCATTAGGACTTCTCAGAGAATATGTCGGCTCTTTCCCAGTTGCATTGGTTCCCTCTCTTAGGGTTTGAGAGAGGCCAGTGTGCCCCACTCTGTTGTGAACCCTTTCCAAAGTCTAACACTTCAAAAGCAGTGAATGTATAAGTCAGCATTCATCTATTTGGTATAATTTTTTAGGTCACTAAGAATATTTCATCTGAATTACTGGTTTTGAATGTATATCTTAAGTTCATAATTACAATTCCTATCCATGGCCAGGTTGCCAGGTCATTTTGAGACATGGTATAATGTGAAGTGCTTAGCAAAAAGCCTTATTACCTCTGTCCAATTATCCTAGGGCCACAACACTTTCCAATGCAGTCTCTTCCCTGGCAAGCACTGGCCTCTCTCTGACCAAAGTGGATGAAAGGGAAAAACAGGCAGCATTAGAGGAAGAACAGGCACGTTTAAAAGCTTTAAAGGTAAGTGTGGGCATTCTCTTTATTTGGAAAAACAGGTACGGGTCTTCATAAAGTACATGGGGCCTCTACACAGACTAGTATTTAACTTATAGCTACCTAATGGGCTGAAACCCAGTCTTGAATTTTCATCTCAACGTAGAATGATGTGGCCAAAGCAGTGAATATCTTTCTTGTATCAAAACAAAATCAGAAAACCCTGAGGCTGTACAAACAAATCTGTTTCTGGAATCCTTATGGTTGTTCCCTTTCTCAACAGGAGCAGCGCCTAAAAGAACTTGCAAAGAAACCTCATACCTCTTTAACAACTGCAGCCTCTCCTGTGTCCACCTCAGCAGGGGGGATAATGACTGCACCAGCCATTGACATATTTTCTACCCCTAGTTCTTCTAACAGGTAGGGGGAGAAGTTCAAGTTACCTTTGAATATGTAGGTTGATGAAAGTATTTCAAATTGTATATAAAATCAGCACATTGTACCCCAAAATTACATTAATGTACACAGTTATGATTTAATTTTAAAAAAGAAATATTGCAGGGGTTTTCAGGTTTAAGCTTTTCAGGTTTACTTTGATTAATAATTTTGTAAATCATTGATTTACACAAAAGAGATGATGATAAATGGTGGTATTGGTGTAATACCTAAATACAAAGTGATAAGAATTTATAATTGGGTATTGGGGAGGGAAAGATGGTTAAATTACTGGTTTATCCTAACTGGAATATAGTGGTTATCTTTGGACAAACTTTTAATTGTACAAAAATTATGATTGAACACATGTATGACCATTTATATAGGTCTTGGGTATGTATTTCAGATTATCATTTCATTGACTATTAAGTGTCTTTCATGTCTATTTCCTTGTGTTAAATTCCATAACCCAAAACATAGTAATAGAATTTGGTTAACAGATTTCTTGGTAGGGAAGCCTGTTGGACCAACTTTAACAATGCTGTTGTTTAAGCTACATAACATGGAAATATATTTCCAGACAAATTAGAATTGGCTTTTTCTAAATCTCCGTGTTTTACCTATGAGTAGTTTAAAGTAGTTTAGATGTCAGATTCTGTTTTGGATCCTAGTTCTGTTATTTCTTAAACCACCTTGAAAAACTTTTCCCAAATGAGACAATGAACCACTGTCATTGGTTCTCAATCTTAAGTAAGCATCAGAATCACCTGGAGAGTTCATTTAAACTATCAGTGTCTGGGTCTCAGCGCCAAATGTCTTAGTAGGGAGGGAGTGAGGCCCAAGAATTTTCATTTTATACTTGTTGGTATTTGTTTTTTTAACTCATACTTGAAAGGTCTTCCTCTTACCTGCTGACTCCTATAACAAGCTCAGTGTAAGTGTTGATACTGAGTGCTGCTTGCATTATGCATTCTAGGTGCTACCTGCTCCCTAAAATCTTAGTAGGTGTTGAATTTAGTTCTGTGTTTTTCTTAGCTTACTTATTTATTAAGCTGCCTTCCTTAATCCCCAGTCACATAACATTGATCCTACTAAGAGACATGTTCTCAAGTTGGAGACCCTGAAAAGAAGTTTATCTTAGGAGAGATAAATGGAAAGAATTTTGATTGAGTGTTTTCTCTTATTAAATCCTAAACACATAGATTGTGTATACATTAATGCATTTATGGGGTACAAGGTGCTGATTTCATATAGAATTAGGAAAGCTTACATCACACTGGTTAATATATACCTCATCTTGTTTACTTAGTTATTGTGTTAAGACATTTATACTCTATGCTAATAGATCTGACATGTACCCTTGCATTATGCACCATAGGTGTGATCCCACCACTCATTCTCCCTTGATCTGACCTTCCCTCTCCCTTCCCACCCCCCTCTCTCCCTCCTTCAACTTGGGCCATAGTTGTGACCTATTCTTCATAAGAAAGTGTGGTGATTATAAATTGGTTTCATTCTAGTACTGAGTACATTGGATATTTTTTCTTCCATTCTTAAGATACTTTACTAAGTAGGATACGTTCCAGCTCCATCTCTGTAAACATAAGAGAGGTAAAGTCTCCATCTTTTTTAAGACTGCATAATATTCCATAGTATACATATACCACAATTTATTAATCCATTCATGGGTCAGTGGGCACTTGAGCTTCTTCCATGACTTGGCTGTTACGAATTGAGCTGCAGTGAACATTCTGGTGCAAATATCTTTGTTATAAAGTAATTTTTGGTCTTTTGGATTTATACCTTGTAGAGGAATTGCAGGTTCAAACGGCAGGTCTACTTTTAGATCCCTGAGTATTCTCTATACTTCTTTCCAAGAGGATGTATTAGCTTGCACTCCCACCAGCCATGCAGAAGCGTTCCCTTTTCTCCACTTCTACAACAACATCTGTAGTTTTGGGATTTTGTTATGTGAGCCACTCTAACTACTGGAGTTAGATGATACCTCAAAGTGGTTTTGATTTACATTTCTCTGATGATTAAAGATGATGAGCATTTTTTCATATATCTGTAGGCCATGAGCCTATCTTCTTCAGAGAAGCTTCTTCTGTTCAAGTCACTTGCCCACAATGAAATAGGATCACTTGTTCTTTTCTTATTAATAAGTTTGAGTTCTCTGTGGATTCTGGTTATTAAACCTTTGTCAGAAGCATAACCTGCAAATATCCTCTTCCATTCTGAGGGCTGTCTGCCTGCTTTACTTACTGTGTTCTTGGCTGTGCAGAAGCTTTTAGTTTGATCAGATCCCAGTAATGTATTTTTGGTGTTGCTTCAATTGCCCCTGGTGGTCCTCCTCATAAAATATTTGTCTAGGCAGTTTTCTTCAAGAGTTTCTCCTGCACTCTCTCCAAGATATAGTTTCATGTCTTAAGTTTAAATCTTTTATCCAGTGAGAGTCAATTTTTGTTAATAGTGAAAGGTGTGGGTACAGTTTCAGTCTTCTACGAGTCACTAACCAGTTCTCCCAGCACCATTTGTTAAATAGGGAATCTTTCCCGCAATTTATATTTTTGATAGGCTTATCAAAGATCAAATGACAATAAATGTCTGGGTTCATCTCTTGGTTCTCAATTCTGTTCCATACATTTACCTCTATTTTTGTGCCAGTACCATGCTGTTTTGATCACTATAGAGTTATAGTATAGTTTGAAGTCTGGTAGCATGATTCCTCCCGATTTGTTTTTATTTCTGAGTAATGTCTTGGCTATTCCGGGTTTTTTTCTGGTTCCATATAAAATGAAGTGCTATTTTTTCCAGATCTTTAAAGTATGACAGTGGTGGTTTGATAGGGATTGCATTAAATTTGTAAATTGCTTTGGGTAATATGGACATTTTAACAATGTTGATTCTTCCTAGCCATGAGCATGGTATGTTTTTCCATTTGTTGAGATCTTCTGCTATTTCTTTTCAATTGAGTGTTTTCTTGAAAGTGAAACAAATTATTGGATAAAGAGCTAAGTTCACTAGATTTTTATCTCATACTAAAAGTTTTTACCTTTTTAATAGAAATTAAGGACAAATTTTACAGCCCACTTACAGAATGCCTAATGTGTATTTTTTATTTCTTTTCAAAACATTAGACACATTTATATGTATATCCACTATCTACAAAACTACATCTAAAGACATGTCCTGAAAACTTACTTTTTAATAAAAATACAGTTAGAAGGAATAAGTTCCTTTCAATAGCACAGAAGGGTGATTATAGTTAACAGTAATTTATTCTATATTTCAACATAAAAGAGAAGTTTTTGAAATTTTCCAACACAAAGAAATGATACATGTTTGAGATGATGGATGGCCTAATTACCCTGATTTGGTTATTACACATGATATGCATAATATGAAAATATCACATGTACCTTGTAAATTTGTACAGTTATTACATATCAATTTTAAAAAGGAAGACAAAAACTTCTGTTTTTGAGACTGTATAAATGAAAAACTTGGAGTTGGTGTCTCTAGCACCAGCTACTTGGGAGGCTGAGTTAGGAGCATCCCTTGAGCCCAGGAGTTCTGACCAAGCTTGGGCAACATAATAAGACTGTTTTCTTAAAAAAAATTATATTATTGTATACATAAGACCTTCATTAATGAAAACTCTGGGATTTTTTTTGAGTTATTTCTTAAAATCGATAAAACTCTTGTGGTCAGAAATATGCATATAGGGCCTTCTGGAATCTGTAATTATGAGATGGAGTGGCTTTTATTTTAAGCTACACATGTACATACAATTTTTTCCCTTTATTTTTGATATGTTGTTTGGATATTGAGGCAGTGGAGGTGAAGTGAATGGATATTTTACTTTGGAGAGGTATTGATATTTCAAATGTAATTTAAGTTCTTTGATGCTTAGAAACAGGAAAAATTTTCCTTAAAAGAATTAAAATCTCCACAATGTTTCATAGTTTAAAACCTTGTTGTTTGGGTTCATTTCAGTATGGAAATTGGCATTTTCCTGGGTAAGTCATTGGTCCTTTCCAGAAGAAGTGTTGTTAGTTGGGTCCTATGGTATTTGATGATTTTTTCCAGACCTTGGAAATAATCCTATTATATGAGGGGCATTCAACTGTTGTCTTGCTGAAGCTGCTCCTCCTTTTGAGGTTTCCTTTATTGGGCTTTTGTCCACTTGTCTTTTCAATGTTTATATTTTGGGGGCTGGAGTGGTGACTAATGTAGCAAAGTTGATCTAGTAAATAGAACATGTTTCTAAAATATCTTCCTAGCACATCAAAGCTGCCAAATGATCTGCTTGATTTGCAGCAGCCAACTTTCCACCCGTCTGTACATCCTATGTCAACTGCTTCTCAGGTAGCAAGTACATGGGGAGGTAAGCATTGACAAATTCCATTTTAGAATTATCTCTCCTGCCCATTTTGTGATGTTTTATTTATTTGTATGTATAGTTTTTGTTTAAACTTGATACATGAAAACTTGAGAAATACTAAAATAGCAGTCTGTCTCTTGAAGACATTTTCATTTTTTTAAAATGTAGTTTTGGAATTTATGTTCAATTGAATTATTAAATGAAGTTTAATGAAGTTTACATGTTAGGAGAAAGAACACGCGGGTGTAAGTATGAAGTCATTCTTTTAATGTTGAATTTCTATTCCATGATCAGAAAATGTGTAGTGGTTATTTTGTCTTTGATATGGAAAATAATTTTTTACTTCTGATGGAAAAAAAATGTCATCTTTGTGTAAGTATATGATCAGGTACTAGTAAAACTCAGATGGTATCATCAGGCAATGAACTATGTTGTGACCAAGAATCTCATGACAAACTTCATGCTGCTTGTATTTTAAATGTTGACTTAATTCAGACATCTAAGATTTTGGTATTCAAACAATTTTCCCCTAGTACCAATAGGAACATTTGCTGCCTTTGACCAGTTCTTTGATATTATGGTAACAACATTGTGATTATGATCATTGCCTGCCATCTTTGAAAGAGAGGAGAGCTTAGTCCATGTCAATTGTAAATAGCTTTGCTTAGACATCTAGTATGTTTTCAGGTTATCTCCTATGGTTGGTTGTGATGCTTCTGTTTGCGTGCATGTAAGTATTATTTTACAGACAGACATTCAATAAAATTTCTGGGGAGGGAAAAGAAATTCTAAGAAGGATACTGTCTAATAGAGAATGGTAAGATACCATAAAATTTATTATTGGCTCACGTGTAAACTCTGGATTGATAGGCTTACATTTCATAGCAAAGATTAATTATTCTGATTAGTTTTCATGTTATATGAACTTGACTTTTTTATTTTAATGATTTGAATTTTAAGAACATTTTTTGTTTTATGAAGGTACTACTTCTATGCTAGAGTATAAGCTTTGTGAAGGCAGGAATTTTTAAATATTTTGTTCATTACTGTATCAGTATCTAGTACACTTGATATATATAATATAGTAGGTAGTTTTTAGTTATTTGTAAAGTAAGTGGACATTTTCTCTTCTTTTGGCCAGGTTATTTCTGTCTCAAGGTAGACCATGGAACATAGATAATGAAACACTAAAACACTAGAATTTTAGCCTAATTTTGTAAGCTTTAACTGGATTAAAAGAACTAATTGACTCTGAAGGCTAGTTTAATTTAGCTAAATCTTAAGGTCTGTAATAATTTCTAAAAATGAAAGATGGTTTGAAGTCAGTAAGTATTTTAGAATTATTTCAGAATGAACAGTAAGCAGCAAATTAAGGTTAA
Source organism: Galagoides demidoff (assembly GCA_963574575.1). Classification (NCBI taxonomy): domain Eukaryota; kingdom Metazoa; phylum Chordata; class Mammalia; order Primates; family Galagidae; genus Galagoides; species Galagoides demidoff. The sequence goes on along the minus strand of CAUYQV010103763.1, from coordinate 38,312 downwards.
GAAAGGAATTTTTTAATATCCTGCTAAGTTTTGATTTTTAGGATTTCTAATCTGCCAAATTTATGGCATATTTCCTAACTTGTGAATGAATTGTTTTAGGGATTTTAGTAGAATTAACATTACTATTTGAAGAATTTTGATTTATTTCCTTTTTTAAAAAAAATGTACTTGTCTTTCTAAAACTATGGCCGAGGAGTTGTTTTTCTAAATAAACTAAACATTTTACACACCGCTGAATTAAATTAGTATATTTAATGTTTCAAAGAATCCAAACTGTGAAATTCTTAATTATTCTGCCTGGACACTATGTATAATTCATTCTAAGAATGACAACTGAAAATTTCTACTTGAGCTTGCTTACTGAACCCATATATGAAAGTAAACAGATTCACTGAGGGAGACTAAAGAGTATTTTAAGCCAAGAAATTTGAATGCTTCCTAATTCATTCAGAGTTCATATCCATGATGTGCAGATTGAGAATTTTTTTAAAATTAAAATTAGCTTAAGATAAATAACTCTTAGATATAAGATTTAATCATAACAATAAATGCTTAGTTTAAAGTTAATCATTTTGTGAACACATTAAATATGTAACATTTCTTATTATGTTGCTTTTTGTTTGTTTGTCTTTGGTTTTTTGAGATAGAGTCTCAAGCTGTTTCCCTGGGTAGAGTGCTATTGCGTCACAGCTCACAGCAACCTCAAACTCTTGGGCTCAAGTGATTCTCTTGCTTGGCCTCCCAAGTAGCTGGGACCATAGGCGCCCTCCACAATGCCAGGCCATTTTATTTGTTGCAGTTGTCATTGCTGTTTTAGCTGGCCCAGGCCGGGTTTGAACCCGCCAGCTTCAGTGTATGTGGCCAGGACCCTACCCACTGAGCTATGAGTGATGCCCTGTGTTACTTTTATAGCATGTGGTAAAGCAAAGGTGTGATTTTTTTTTTCAATAACCCCTAAATCTTGCTTTGTGCTGCTTGTTTTCTGTTAGCCAAAAATAGATGGCCAATAACAGACCTTGTATTTATTTCTTTTAAACACCACAGGATGATGTATATTTGTATGTTTATATGAAAGACGTTTAAGATTCCATTTGAAACTGAAATTAAGAGAGGATAACAAGCTCTGCTGTTCACCTGCCTCATTGCATTATTAGTGGCCTTCAGATTTTTAAGAAATGGTCTGGAGTCTAAAGAATTACTGCTGAATACTAAAATCTGAGAAGACTTAGGTTTTTATTACCTGAAAACTTCGAGTTATAGCAGATCTAAAAATACACAATTTGAAGCAAGATCTTAAAATTTATGTCAAGTATAAAATAATTCTCAAGTATAATATACTGTATTCTAGCTGCCACGGAACACAGAACACTTTCGGGGGTGGTGGTGTCTCAAATGTTAACAACTTTTACTCCCAATTGAAATTACACTTAAAAACATAAATTCCACATGAAAATTCTGTGAATGTTATGTGAATGATGATACTTTTAAACTTACTATACTTAAGTATTATGGACAAAATTATATAACCTACTGTTTTTATTTTGATAGTAACATAGTAACTTGGAAGTCTAAAAATAGCACGAAGACTCTAGAGGTCTTTTTTTTTTTTTTTTTTTTTTTTTACTCTGGTCTATTTTTTTACTCTGAAAGGTTTTTTGTTTAGTTTTATTTCAGATTAACACATAGATACATAAGATTAATTTACATTGTTTGCGTTTGTTAGGTAATATTTTATCCAATTTGTGGTTCAATCCTTTACCCAGGAGCTGTGCCAACTGGTTTGGGGGAGTTTACCAAGCCCTGTGCTCCTCCCCACTTTTTGAATTTAATTATATTTTTCTCTCATATGAGAAACATACAATACTTTAGGAAAAAATATAATTTTCTATGAGTAATTGTAGGTATCATTTGTTTAGGACCTCAAGACATTAATAGGATTGTGGTGCTGTGTTGGTCCTTATTTTAACTCTTTTGGATTGTTTTTCCATGAGTATAGCATAAAATTACATTTTTAAATGATTAATGATAAAAATAATGGTTTAAAATCATTTTTAATATTTTTAAGGAACTTCCAGTCTAGTAGATATAATTGGAATAGCTGGAACATTGCTATTATCTATCTTAATTAAGCTTTTTTATTAGGCCCTAATTTTCTCTGGTAGGTTAACATCATCTAGATTACCTAGTATTTTATCAAGTGGACAAGAAGCTGATCTCCTTTATTGTTCTATTGATCTGAATATAAATGTACTTGTACATGTTCTGTATATTCTATAGGATATTTCATATAGTAAGAAATGATTGAAATTGGGTGCTTAGATAAAACAGGATCAATTGATAAAACAGCAGATAACTAGTAACCTTGCCTGATTATGTCTCTTCACGAACCAATAGATATGTTATACAAATGTTGCCCTTTTGTAAAAATGAATTCTCTTGTGGCTTTGTTTGCGTGAATTACTAGAGAGATGCTTTGTGTTACTTACCTGACAAAATGTAATATCTCTTCAAAACTCCATGCCACTATCAAGTATTTAAAAATAGTTTTTTCAGCCTAACCAGTCAACTCTAAATTTAATGCAATTAGGAATTAGAGTAGCCATTGGTACATTTCTATTTTAGCACACACACAAAACAACTTCTTATATGTTTTCTGCTTTTTATTTCTGATTTTTTTGTTTCTTTTTTCCTCAGTGTTTCAATTATTAGGGGAGTGGATAGGTAGGAACAATGTTAAGGCATGACAGAGTTAGAATAGTATAATTAGCAAATTTGCTAATGTTTGTTGGATACTACTTTTTGAATATGAATTGATGTTCAGTAAGAATGCTTAATTCCTAGAAAAGCTGTCATGTGATACAAGAATTAAAGTTATTTAAAAGAAGTACTAGGAACGCCTCTGTAGTTATGGCTATTTGGGAGGCTGTAGTAGGAGCCAGGAAAATGGCTTGAGCTCAGGAGTTTGAGGTTGCAATGAGCTATGATGATCCCACTGCATTTTAGCTGGGGCACCAGAGTAAGACCCTGTCTCAACAACAACAAAAAAAGATGTATTAGGTTTAAACCCATGACCGTAGGATTTTCTTAATATAGTCCTTTTTAAATGGTTGTATTTTGGTTTGTGGAATACATGCCTTGAATTTATTGACTGTAGGGAAGGAAGTGTGCCTATGGGAAATGAACTGTTCCTGAGGCCGTCATTGCCTTCTTATTGATAAGTCACACAGTAAAATACAATGACACAGTAATCATCTGATTCTAGAATATTAGGTACAGGGTTTGATAGTGGTACCTATTTGGTATCATACTAGTAGGGAACTAGACTTGTTCTTTAGTAAATCATTTAAAGACTGTGAAGCTCTTAGCTAGACCTTCAAAGCTGTGCCCAGTTTATTAAATGGGCTGTCCTCCATCTTTATTCTTAATTGTCTAAAATTTCTTTCCCTGTCTTTAGATCTTTATTTCTTATTTACTTTTATAGGAATTATCTTGGATATGCTAGAAACAGTCTCTTGCCCCTAATCTGTACTCCTCTTTTTTTTGGAGTTTGCTTATATCACACTCACCCTAATTGTATCAGTTATTTTAGTAAATATAGCTATACCACCAAATCCAATATATTCCCACCTGAGGCAAGGAAGATGGGGACAGGGCAGGTGGCTTTTTTATAAAAATATCTTGATTCTTCTTCTTCTTTTTTTTTAACTACCCTGCTCTTGACTTCCTGGTGTTACAGAACAAATAAAATACTTTTTTCCTAAGGATTCATTTTAAAATATGTTAAATGCAATTCTTTCATCTTGGTAATTAGATATTTTTGCATTTAAGATTAATAGTAAATAACTGCTACTTTGCACTTTGCATCTCTTGACTAATTATGATACTAATTTATTTACTTCCTTTCTTCATTTTGCTGTAATACATTTGGACTGCACAGATCCTTTCTCTGCTACTATAGATGCTGTTGATGATGCCATTCCAAGCTTAAATCCTTTCCTCACAAAAAGTAGTGGTGATGTTCACCTTCCCATTTCTTCAGATGTATCCACTTTTACTACTAGGACACCTACTCATGAAATGTTTGTTGGTAAAGTACCATTTAACCTTTTTTTTCCAATTGATGTTTATATTGCCTAAGTATTTTTTACGTATCCATTAATTACTTTTAAAGCACTGTAATAAATTTTAATATCAAATTTTGAACAAAACGACAATAATGTAGTGAGGTTTCTTTGACACTAGCATCCCTAATTTTATTTAATATAAACTTTAAGGAAAGAAAATTTTCTTTGATGTTTAACTCTTTCTTAACTCTTTCTTTTAGTATTTTCTTCTCTATCAAGTTAGATAGTGCAGTACTCTAGCTGTCTGACAACACGTGCAGTATCCAGGATCCTGTTTTAGTTTGAAGAGTTGGTTGAAAAGTAACATCTCTTAAACTTACATGTTTGAATGTGCTTAAATTTTTTCTTTTGTGCTTGGGAGAGAGGGTGGTTATCACTCTTAGCAGCAATCTTTAATCTTTTATTTCTTTTTAAAATGTTGCACATTACAGTTTTATATTGTCTAAAATCCATGTATCCATCCATATTCTTCATTCCCTTTATTGTTAGCCTGGAGATAGATGAAAAGTAGGAAGTACGTGTTCCCACTCAACTAAGAAAACAGGAAGGTACCTTGACTTGAATATTTGAATATTCTTTAATTATTGTATAAAAACCCTTAAAAAGTCAAAATTTCACACCAAGTTTATAAAAAGGAATAATAAGTTTTTAACTGTATACTAAAACTGAAATAAATGTTTTTGAATCCTGCCAAAAAAGCTTCTAACTGCCTCTCAAAAGATGGTGAAACTGCTTTTATTCAGTTCTCAGAAACAGCTTAAGGTGATGTTAATCTAAGTATTTGATTAAAGTAGCATGCAGAAAATCATCTGTGTACCCAAAAGAGAACAGATGACAACATTCTAAATATTCTGGTAGAAAGGAAAGGAGAGAGGGAAATAACTAGGAAACAGGTTAGTACTGGAAAGAGATTGGAAAAAAATTCTAAGTCAGGTATCCTATATGTAACTAGTCTGAATAGCTTAAGCCACATATGTAATAATTGATTACAATAATTCCTCTGCTATTGTAATACAAGGTTACCAACCCCTGCCCTCTGTGATTAGACGAACATAGAAAAATCAGCAATCCAACTTTGTCAGAGGAAGACGTTCATCTAACACGATTATCAGTGTAACAGGTAGCTTGTTCTCACTGAAGCTTCAGAAACAACAAATAGTGAGTGGAGGTTGTGGTCCTAACTGTACCACACTTGGATATCTGTGAAAAGGTCTAGGCCTGCTTCCTTTTCATATGAGATGGGTTAATAATATCGCCTAAAAACTCAATAGCATCATATTTCTTTTTCTAATGAGATGCACTATTGTATTGGTTTAAAAAAAATGTTGCAAAAATAGTTTTCTTTGAAACTGGAATACTCATAATAGAGCCTTAAGGGTTTTTTTTTTTTGTTTGTTTGTTTAGTTTGTTTGTTTGGTAAGTTTTAATTTGAAGAGTGCCATGTGCATAGACTCCTTGTCCTATTCTTTGTTTTGCTTTATTTTGTTTTTCTCAGTTATCTATTCTACTGATAATTGTTCCTCCTCCTTTTCTTTCTTTTTTCCTTTCTCTTCTTCCTCCCATTCTACCCGCCTCCCTCCTTCCCTTCCATCCACTTCCTTCTCTCCCTCTATTGCTGCCTCCTACCTTGAATGCTTTGTCAGAATTTTTTTGTGGCACTCAGGTTTATCCTGTCCCTTTTGTGCCATGTTACTTATGCTGTAGCTAGCTTATGAGGAAATAGGTAAACGGTATCTTTAAAATTTCTCTGTTTATAGAGGAGTGCTTTCTTAAAATGAGTTTTAAATAAACTTGGTAAGAAAAATAAATACTTGTTTTTGAAGAACATACCAGTTTTTAAACCCAATTTTGTTTACCTCTAATTAAACGCATGTAGTTTTGTGAATAGATGGCTATCATCTTCTTCCTTTAATCTACACTGAGGACTTTAAATTTTTAGGAAAGTACATACATTTTAATATTACAACCTTATGGAATTTGAAGTTCTTTGTCTATTTGTCTTTTCAAATATATTCTAAGCCATTACAGTAGCAATAAAACCTCAAAGTCCATAGTAATATAGTTAGTTTAAGTTGGCATTAGAATGAATGTTTGACATAACTAAAGAGTTGAGGTTCTTGACTGGAAGTAAGATTGGACATGGCTAAACATTTTTAAATATGTAGTTTATTAATATATTTGATAGAACATACTTGGATCTCTAGTAAACTTGGGTTTGATTTCTAGTTCTTTCTTTTACTTTGAGACAGAGTCTTACTATGTCTCCCTCTATAGAGTGCCGTAGCGTCCTCACTCACAGCAACCTCAAACTCTTGGGCTTAAGCAATTCTCTTGCCTTAGCCTCCCAAGTAGCTGGGAGGTACCCACCACAACGCCCAGCTATTTTGTTGTTGCAGTTGTCATTGTTGTTTGGCAGAGGCAGCTGCTATGTATGTGGCTGGTGCCCTAGCCGCTGAGCTACAGGTGCTGAGCCTGATTTCTAGTTATTTTATTAACTGTGTGGCTTTAAGCAAGCATTTAACCTTTCTAAGCCTATGAAAGTTGATAATAGTACCTTGTAGGCCAGGCACAATGCATTATGTCTATAATCCTAGCACTCTGAGAGTTCAAGACTGGAGGATTGTTTGAGGCAAGGGGTTCAAGACCAACCAGAACAAGAAGATGACCCTACCTCTATAGAAAAATTAGGTGGACGGTGCGGTGTGCACTTATACCTGCAGCTACCTAGGAGGCTGAGGCAAGAGGATCACTTGAGCCCAGGAGTCTAAGGTTAGAGTGATCTATAATGACACTTTAGAACTCTAGCCAGGGCAACAGAGCAAGACGCTGTCTCCAAAATGAAAAATATCTTTTGGCTTGTCATGAGATTTACATACATGTTTCTATGACCAATCTAGCGCTATTCCTGGCACATAAAATTATTTAAACTACTAGTAAAATCCATCTTGTATATATGAACCACTTCATACTTAGAATGGGCTTTTTAACCTAAATTATTATTTGTCAGATGCATTTTGAACATTGATTATTTTGACATTGCTTTTGGATTTTAAAATTTCTAAGGATTATTCACTTTTCTAGCCTAGTGTTAGCAATGAAAAGCTCAAGAAGTTTACAACCTTGAGTCATTTTTAGTTAATAATTATTATAGCTATAATAAAAATTTATCTTTCTACATACTAGTTTATAGAAAGTGAAATATTTAGGATTAAAATGAAAAAAATTCTAGTAGATTCTAGAATTAAACAAATTGAGGTTTAAGTCTTGGTTCTGTCACTTAACTAAATCTTTGACTTTGGGTAAATTGTCTAATCTTACTTTCCTCATCTGTATAATAACTACCTAATAGGATTTTTATGAGATTTCATATCCTTTTTATGAAGCCCTTGCCGTCTAATAATTGGTGGCACTTACTTTTACAAAAAAGTAGGAAATCCAGTTTATTATGGAACTACCACCAAAATCTTAACAGCCCAGCTAATTTTTTTCTTAAAAGTGCTTGGAATGCCTTTCTGTCCCCAGTCTTGTACCTTTCAGTTAGTTTATTGTTGTCCTCTTGCGATTTGCCCTTCAGGCCAGTGGTTTCTCAGTGTTAATCCATGGACTGCTGCTGGTCAGTGACAAAAAGTGTTCTGTGGGCTTTGCGAAGATGAAGGAATAGTCAGGACAATGTAATGATCACATCATAAAGATAACCTTAACTCAGAGAGTCTGTTCATTTTTTGTTTGTTTCTAAACTTACCACTTTGAAATGATACTAGTTTGATCTGTGTTTTAAATTTTAAAAATTAAACATTGACAATCCTGACTGTTTCCCCCAAAGTGACTTCAGACAAAAAGTTGATGATGTTTATTGAAATGATAATGTAAAACTCTTACTTTTATGCTGTGTGTGTTAATGGAACTCATTAATTACTTAAAAGATTTTTACTTTGAAAATATGCTGATTGCTTCCTTGGTAGCTAATCAGCTATTGCAATTTATTAAAAATTTCCTTTTTACTTTTTTTCTGTGTCTACATGAGGTATTAAAACCTTAGATTTGCCAGGTGCAGTGGCTCACGCTTGTAATCCTAGCATTCTGGGAGGCCGAAGTGGGTGGATTGCTTGAGCTCAGGTGTTGGAGACCAGCCTGAGCAAGAGTGAGACTCAATCTCTAAAAGTAGCTGGACCTTGTGGCCTGAATCTATAGTCCTAGCTACTCCGTAGGCTGAGGCAAGAGGTTCTGCCAGGAGTTTGAAGTTTCTGTGAGGCAGTCTACTGAGGGCAACAAAATGAGACTCTGTCTCAAAAACAAAATAAAACAAACAAACGAAAAAAACCTTGAGATACAAGTTCTGGATTACTTTATGTCCTTTTAAACCTTTTGTACTTTTAGGTAATAATACTGTAATATTATGGATTAGTTTCGCTAGAGACCTCAGGAGATGGCTCTTCTCTAAAAGAAAGTAATGAAGTTGATAGGCTTATCTCTGATAGTAGCCATACTCTGAAAAGTTGGATAAAAATAGCAGGAGAAAATAGGAGTTTAATACATTGGCCTAGTTTTAAATTGTTCCATGTCTGATCTAAGGTAGTGTATCACAGTCAAGATTATTACCAGAATGATTTAAAGAAATACATATATATGTATATATATATAGAGAGAATATGTATGTGTTGTGTAGTATATGTGTATACAAATACACTTTACTATGATGGTAGCATGAGCACATAATTAAGCATTTTGAGTTGATACATTCATTGGCTTTTTATATAAAGAGTTAAGAGAAGAACCAGTAAACCCATGATCTAATTCTTAAAACAGCATGTACACTTTAAAATGTTCCTAAACTGCTAAGTCTAGAATTCTAGGAATCTTTTGGTGAATAGTCAAGAGATTTATATATACTAGATTATTTTGTATTTTGATAGTGTTTATGTTCTCATTGGGTGACCAGTATCTGAATTAAGAGTAGTTTAAGGGTTAAGTAATTACGGAACAAGAGCAAATTGGTACATTCTCAGAAAACTTGTGCCCTACAGAATATTCTTTATTATAGCCGATAAGATGCTATTTTAGAATAATATCTTTGATGAATACCAGCTTGTATGTTCGTTGCCAATAGTAGATCATCGTTTTCTGTTTTTTCTGTCTTTGAGGACCTTCTTAGACTTCTTACCAAGTTTTGTCCTACTTCTCACAGTTTTCTTTAAAAACAGTCTTTTTAGCAGACCACATCATTGTACTTCATGTCTTTGTGGTGTTCCTTAAGAATTAAAGTGATATTCTGACTGAAGGTCCTTTAGTAGAAAGGTGCCAGAGAAGAGAGCTTGCCTGTGTGGGACTCCAGAAGTCACAGGCACTTGTTAACTTTCTGATGTCAGGTGGTTTTTGTTTGTTTTTTTACATTCTGACTTAGTAGAATTTAGAGATGGAAGAGACCTTAGGGGCCTTACTACAGCCTTCCCCACAAGGTGAAAGAATCTCTCATTTGTCATCCTTACTGGACTCTTGTTCCTCTTTATTTGACTATATCTAGTAATTGACGGTTCCCCAAGTCATGTGACAACTCTAACACTTTTAGTTGCTTTTATTTCTTCTTTTCAGCCCCTAGATATTCACAACTTCACTTAAATGCAACCTGACATAATTGGAAATCCTAGTTTGTTACCTCAGCATAGACTGGCTTTGAAGATGTGAGCCTGGTGTGTCTAATACCACCAGCATCAGTAACACACACCCAAAAGAATAAAGTTTCCTCTTTATGGTTTGGTGTTTCAGGCTATAGTTAGATTAATTGACATACTTGGTAGTCTACTTGTCAGCCCCACGTTGGAAGTAGTAAGCTGAAGATAGAGGAAGATTCAGAGTTGAAAGTGGTGTATCTTTCTTTTGATATTTGGAAAGCGTTTGGATACAGGTGTCTGTAAGGATTGGCAAGTTAACAACTTTCAGAATCCTGTCACTTCTCAGGTATACTTACAAGTTTTTAGTTTTTGACTAATTGTTGAAGGAAGGAAGGGAGAAAAGTAGGAAGGAAAGGGGAATACAGAAAAATAGGTAGGTGGTGGGAGGAAGACTTTTATCTTAGGGATACTAAGGTAAGATTCATATTTCATTAACCACCGTAGAATTCTTTCTTTATTCTCAAATGATCCCTTACACTGTGTATATATTTTGCTACATGCAAAATCTTACAGTTTTATTTTGGTTTAGTTTTTAAAAGATTGTCAGCATACAAAATTAAGGTAAAAGATAAGTATTTATATCTGTGATGAAACAAACTTGCAGTTGAACATCAGTTGCTTTTATTCATTAGTTTTTTTGGTGGGATGATTTTGTAATGGGAAATGTAATCACCATCAGAAATGTGGTGTAGAAAAAACATTTTGTTTGAAACACTGGCGCAGTTTTTGTTTGGGACATTTATTGCTTTTTCCATTTTGTTGTCATTGTTATTAAAAAGCTGTAAGTGCAGAGTTTTTAAAGGTTTGAGCTTTTTTTTCATTTTGATTTTTTCAGGATTCACTCCTTCTCCAGTTGCACAGCCACATCCTTCAGCTGGCCTTAATGTTGACTTTGAATCTGTGTTTGGAAATAAATCTACAAATGTTGTTGTAGATTCTGGGGGTAAGAAACAAATTTTTATCAGAATTACTATAATGTTCTAATTTAAATTCTGTGTAAGGAAAGATAATGCTGCTTCTGTTAATAATATGTGTAGGTAGATTAAGTTGAGGTAGCCAAAGAAATTGCCCCCCTTCTCCTCATTCACCAGATGAGAGCTTTAAGCCATTATCCTTTTCTTGATGGCAGTTTAGACTCTGGGAAGTTTTTGTTTGTCTCAAAGCGAAGTAAAAGAGAGAAAATGAGACTTAGCTCAGTATAGAATGCCTTTTTGGGCATATAATTTTTACTTTTAAGAAATTGAATAATAAACTTACTATTAATGAAATTCGCTATTTTTGAAAATTAGGATAATATAACCTGTGGTACCTTGAGTTTAGACAGGTCTGTGTGTAAACAACTGGATATATTAAATGTCAAACCTGTGGGTACAGGGGCTTTTGATTGTGTAAAGAATGGTTCTTATTTTAATTCATTGTCTTAAAAAAATCTATAGAGCCAGATTTTTGCTTTATGTTTTTGTTAACACCTTCTTAATTTGAAATTCCTCTAAAACTTTGGCACTCATTAATTCTATTTTTTACCTTGCGATGTCCTTTGATTTTGGTTAAAAATTAAGTTTTAGCCTTATACAGAGAATGAGGTGTTCTTAAATTTATAACATAATTAGTTATCATGCAGTAAGTATGTAAAGTAAGAAGCAAGCTTATCAAGAATATGTTCAAACTAAGAATTTATTTTTTTCTTTATAATCATACTTTCTTCTTTGTAATCATACTTTTTCATGCATTTTGAGTTTTTCCTTTTGAATTTTTTTTTTGCCTAAGAGAAAGTAATTAGAGACCAGTTGTTTATATTTTGTACACTACCATTTTCTTTTTCAAACTCTGTAGTCTTTCTAGATAGTGCTATTGAATCCCATTGAGGGTTGGTTTGTTTGGATTTGCTTTTATCTTTTACCTTTTGGTAGAGAAGCTTTAAAGTTGTATTTTTAAGAATATCATTTCTAGATGAGTTTATACGATTAGAGTTTAGCAATTTCTTAGATTAGCTCTCATATTCTGCACTTTGCAGGGTATTTAAAAGTCTATAAAATACTACTACTTAAAGTGTAAAATTTTTTTTAGGGTTACAGAGATGTATTTATAGTCCTTATGCCTTTAGACATAAAGGAGTCTTCAAAAAGTTTAGCAGGGTGAGGGGAGAGGATTATATTCTGGTTTCTTCCCTTTCTCTAATCCCCTTTAACCTTAATATAATTTTGTCATGAGATAAAAGCAGTAATTTCTGTCAAAGCAAATCACCGCCTTCTCAATCAGTTCACTACATACTAGTTAATTACTCCTTTTTCCATTTAAGGGCATTTATTTATATATGCCTATTTTTGTAGAACTTTTCCAGTGAACAAACAAGGAGAAAAGGCAAGAACTTCCTTTAGAAAGCTGTAGCAACATAAAGTTCCTTACAAGTTCTATTTCATCTGTTTGTAACTTTAAGGCTTTGATGAACTAGGTGGACTTCTCAAACCAACAGTGGCCTCTCAGAACCAGAGTCTTCCTGTTGCCAAACTCCCACCTAACAAGTTGGTATCTGATGACTTGGATTCATCTTTAGCCAACCTTGTGGGCAGTAAGTAATCTTTGGATTCTTTAATCTTCTTTAAAATAAGTAGTTTTATTAAAATGAGTTTAGTTTTAAAATGCTTTCTTTTTCTCCTTTCCTAGATCTTGGCATTGGAAATGGAACCACTAAGAAGTGAGTGTTTTATATTTGTATTCTTTCCCTGTGTGTCATTTAGAGGTTCATGTGGCTTTCATCTCTAGAGTACATATAGAGATGTCAAGCCTGCATCTTAAATGTTCTGTTCAGTCTAAGTGTATAGTATATAAAGGAACTTTATAATTAGGAACATTTAATATTCTCACTTATGTTTATTTAAAGTGATGTAAATTGGAGTCAGCCAGGTGAAAAGAAGTTAACTGGAGGATCTAACTGGCAACCAAAGGTTGCACCAACAACTGCTTGGAATGCTGCAACAATGGTGAGTTGGAAAATCTCCTGATACACTGATATATGAATAATTTAATTAAATGTGTAACATGAAAACATTTTAAAGTGAAAGGCATAACTAGATTGTTACTGAGTTTTAGAAATATGAGTAATTTGTATTTCTTTTAAAGGAAACTGGTTGACAATACCTGCCAGGTACATTTTAGTAGCTAACATGTATTTAAGAGTTACTTTGTACCAGGCATCATTCTAATAAATAATATGGTTTTATTTTGGATAACCATCATTAACCCTATATGTTATTATAGGGTTATTATACTATTATTATACTATTATTATTCCCATTTTACAGATGAGGAAATGGAGGCAAAGAATTATTAATATGCCCGGGGTTACAGAGTGTTTAAATGAATGGGAGGATTTTTTAAGAGTCCCAGCAAACTAACTGCAGAGTGTATGCTCTTAGTCACTGTACTACTAGTCTTAAATTTAGTATTTACTTGTCTAAAACATATAATCTTTAATTTTCTTTTGATTTCACTATTGGTGAAGAAATTTATACTTGGTTGGTTTTGTTAATATTATCATATAATTTATACTTTTGATTCTCATTATTTGTGGCAATAAGTTACTCAAAGTTGCCCTAAACACTGAATTAGGGAACACTGACCTTTTGCTAGGGAAAATATGTTCATATGTACACAGCCTTCATAGATTATAATCCTAAATCCTATTTGTTTTTAAAACATCTGGAGAAGATTATGTTTTATTTTACTATATACAAAAGAGCAAATAAGGGTCAGAAATGTTAAATGACTTGAGGCTGTCTCACTTACTGGTACCAAAGTTGGACTCTAGCCCTATCCAACTGGCCCCAGAGCCAGAGCTTCTTGTATAATGATGGACTGCCCCTACCTTCTCCATCCTCTGTTCTGGTATGAGAGCTGAAACAAAGCCAAATGTCACCTGTCCCACCTCAGCTGGGGATGACCGCATCAGGTGAATCAGATTTTTGCCATTCTACACATGTGCATGAATGACCTGGAAAGCACCACAAGTATTTATTTGTGGGCTACAAATTTTAGTGATTGGGTGAATTTGCAAATACAGAATACGTGAATAATGAGTAGTAACAACCGTATTTGCCAATAATGAGCACATATTACTGATGAGGTTCTAGTAATGTTTTTGATTACTGTAGTTATGATAGGCCCAGGGTAGCTTGTGGCTCTTCCCCTATCTTTAGCCAGCTAATAATTTTAGCAACCCAACAAGCATCTCTCAGTCAGAGAAAATAACTCCTTGTGAAAAAATCTGGAACATGCAGTTTTCTAACAGTGGGTTAGTATCAGTGTTTTGATTACACACATATTGTACTTCCTACTATTGTTAGAGACACCTCCCCCCCACCCCAGTTGTCCTTGATTAGAGCCATTTCCGTAGTATTGCTTGGCTTCCCTTGGGTTAAGCATACGGTAAAATTAATAAGGCTGAGCTAAAAATAGTATGTTGATAGCATTTTGTGAGTTTTATTGGCTTCAGGCCTCATAAATGGGAAATAATATTAAAATACGGCTATTCTTTTTAAGCCAGTTATTTTTCACAGCTAGTAGTTACTACCATCACTTAATGACACAGTGTGTTTAGGTTTTTACACACACACACACACACACACACACACACACACACACACACACAGTGTTAAGCCTGAAAACAGTGCTCTCTGGGAGAGTTTGTTTTACAAAACTCTACTTGTTTTCGCCCAAAAGCAAAGCAAAGTGGTTGGAACGTATATTTAAATTGAAATCCATCCCTACTTGCTTTGAATCCAATGTTTTTTCTACTATAACACTAACTAGGGGATAGAAAATTTAGGCTAAAAAAAAAAAGAAAGAAAATTTAGGCTAATGGATTTTATGGTCTCAGGTGTGAATTACATGTTGATAATTTATGAGGAATAATATAAATACAAGTGCTAATATTAAAACATTTTCTTACTTAGTTTTAATATATATAAAATATTAGAAGTTTATAGATAGTGCTTAAGATTGACTGAAATGATATCTAACCATGTAGAATTGTGTATAAGCTGATGATAAGACAGTGGTGTTTGTGGTGCTGTGTTACATACAGTAATGTGTATCATCTCTTGAGGATTTTGTTAAAATATTTGTATGTATTTTATAGAGTTTCTTTTTAATGGCTAACATTTGAGGCTCATGATGTATTCACTACCTAAGATAAAACTACTGCTTTTGACATTTCTTTACATTTCTAACCTTTTTATTAATCCTTAAACACTGTCAAGGTTTTTAAAATTTTTTTTATTTAACACATTTATTGAAATTTTATTAAAATATGTTTTTGTTATACTACAAAATCTTTTAATGCTTGCTTTTTTCTTGAGGTAGACCTCTGATGCAACCCTGTTTATGGGATGCACTAAATTGTTCACTGTTGACACTACTGAGTAATTTTATGTTTTAATGATATTTGTAACCAATAAACTAAGTTTCTCATATCAACCTTGATAGTGTTTTAGTATAGATAGATGGTCTTTAGATACTGAAAATACAAGGGATTTTAGGTAGTTAGTGAGTGTACATGTGAACTAAAATGCTCTCTGTATTTTCTGTTGTGTGAGTACTTGTTCTAATCCAGTGTTATTGCATTATGTAATTGTTCTCCCGGGGAAAAACAGAATGGCATGCATTTTCCACAATACGTAAGTGACCAAAAACTAGCCTTTTTGCAATAAATTGGCATGCTATTAACCACTGCTATAGCAGAAACTCATAACCTTTCAGCTGTTACTTATTTTCACATTCAGATTTTCAATGTGCAGAAATTCTTCCTAGCATCTACTGATTTCATGGGTGTGTTGCAGAATCAATTCTGATGGTGGCATGGGAAATACCAATTTTTTTTTCTGCTTAATATTCCGCCATTTGCTGCCAGATGGCTGGGTGTCTGTGTGTGTATCTGTGCTGCCACTGTGCACTTGATGACTTCTGAATGAAGGGAAATGTGGATTGTGGTAATGTTTAAAATAACAACTGCATGAAATCTTACAGGCTTCTGCTGTACTTGGCAGTGTACTGTTCTTGCAGATTTTGGTTTTTAAGTAAGGGGAGACCTATATGCCCTATCGACTCACCCAGATACTAAACTTTTAACCATTCACTTTTGTGTTATTTTTTAAAAGTTACACTTCCTTTAACTTCTTCATACGTATGTTCAAATTGCAGTATAATTTCAGTTACTTTGTTTCAGCAGTTGGTCTTTGACCTGTATTCACTTTCTGTTTTCATTAAGAGAAACACACAAGGCTTAAAGATAGATTGTTTCTCTTAAGTAATTTTTGGAATAAATTAGAAAGAAAGCTAACATAAAACCTTTTATAGAAGAACTAAGTCTCACAGAAATAGTCATACTCACTAGTAGTTTTGAATCCCTTGGGGTTCTTTGAAAAGAGTGAAAGAGATCCTTAGAAATTAATTTTTCTTTTGGAAGCTCAAGTTATTAACAGATTTGAGGTCTTTAAATATTTTTCTTTGAGTGCTAAGGAATAAAGTACCTAGATGGCTATTTAGAAATACTTTTTCTGGGTAAACATTTTTTGTGATAGTGATAGACTTTAAAGTTTACAGGCTCAGCACCTGTAGTTCAAGCGGCTAGGGTGCCAGCCACATACACTGGAGCTGGTGGGTTCAAATCCAACCCGGACCCGCCAAACAACAATGACAGCTACAACCAGAAAATAGCCAGGCATTACGGCAGGTTCCTGTAGTTCCAGCTACTTGGGAGGTTGAGGCAGGAGAATCACTTAAGCCCAAGAGTTTAGGTTGCTGTGAGCTATGACACTATGGCACTCTACTCAGGGCGACAGCTTGAGATTGTGTCTCAAAAAAAAAAAAAAAGTTTGGAAGTTCAAAATCGTTTTTAAAATCTAAATATTTTTAAAGCTGTAAAAGCACGTTGAAATCTTAGATCACTGTATCTAAGTGGTATTTTTTTCATCTACTAAGTCTGCTTTTCTGCTAATTTCATGCACTTTTTTCATTGAGCATTAATTGACACAGTTTTTAATGATCACAAGTGCCACTTAATCACAGCTGTTCTAGCAATTCTTCTTAGTAGAACTACAGCTATTTGATCTCATTTGATACCTCCTTGTTTATTTTTCCTTTCACCATGTTAGGCACCCCCCGTAATGGCCTATCCTGCTACTACACCAACAGGCATGATAGGATATGGAATTGTAAGTATTTTTCAGTTACAGCTTTTGGAAAAAATGTTGATTCATATTTAAAATACTTTCAACCTAGAAGAAAATTTTCTATGTACCCTGAGTCCTATTACCTAACACAGTGGAACCATAGCATTGGTTTCTTACATATTTCTAGAATAATCATATGAGAGTTGGTGTTCATCAGTATTCTTAGTATTACATGACCCACTTATTGTTGTCCTTATAACTTTGCTAAACATTTAATGTTTTCATTACAAATTCATGTAAATGAATTAATGTTACTCCTAAACCTTTGTTGCTGTGACCTAACATTAAATATCAGTGAGGTCTTATAATTTTAATATTATAGAGGAAGGGAGGGATTAACACCTTTTTTAATTGTATAGGAGTAAATTTAATCTGGTAAAGGGTAGAAAATTTTTCTATGACAATGGTTATAACCTTAAAAGGTTAAAAGAGTGAGCTAGATGACCCTCACTCTCCTAACTCTTTCAATATATAGACTCACTTAGATGAGAAATGCAGGTGGTAGCTTCAGCTCATTGGTATGTATTTGAGGAACTGTTCCTGGTAGGAGGTAGCACTATGACCCTTGGTATAGCTACTTAGTTGTCCTGCTACTTCTTTATGTGAAGGTAGCTCCTTTCATACATGGGGAGAACTTCTACAGCTTTTGTGATAGTGGTCATTGCATTAAAATGTCTGCACAAAAACTCAGGCCATAAAGTTCTAGATGCAAATTAACAATGTACTTGAAAGGTTAACTGGAACTCCTTGAAAGACAAGATTTTAGAGCATTGCATTTTAACCAAAATAATAGCGTGGTCTATATGTGCATTATTTTCACACTAGGTATTATAACTTATTATATTAATTTTATACTCTGGAATGGTGATTTCTAGGGGAACATACTTGGTTGAGATTCTGTTTTCAGTTTCTCCAGAATGAATTATAATCTTTTTGTGTAATCTAAGTTCTTTATCAATTCTCCCTAAAAATACCTGAAATAAAATGAAAGAACTATGGAGAGTAAACTTCTTTTCATAGGATCAGCTGTCTTCACTGATGATCACTTACATAATGGCATAAATACTTGATTTGATATACCAAGGCAATTTACTTTGAAATGCCTTAGCAGTTAATGTATATAGTCTTAAGGTTTCTCTATGTCTAAACTTGGCAAATTTGAAAATTTTGAAAGTTTTTTGGATTAAATAATTTTATTGTACTACAGTAAAGTTCAAATGTTGCAGCTCAATAAAAACACACTTTGTTACCAGCTTCTAAAAATGAGCATATTAAAGTCTTTGCATACCTAAATAATACTCTTTAAGTCTTATTAACATTCTGAGGAAGCTTCCCTTTGAGTCAAAGGGAAGCAACGACACTAGGACCATTCATTGCTGTTATTCTTATTTACTTAGTCATAATAAGGAATATGTGAGCCAGCATCTTTTAACTTAATACTCTTCTATTTTTTAGCCTCCTCAAATGGGAAGTGTACCTGTAATGACACAGCCAACCTTAATATACAACCAGCCTGTTATGAGACCACCAAACCCCTTTGGTCCTGTATCGGGAGCACAGGTATTATGTGCTATGTGTAACTATTGCAACGTGCTTGATTTGTAAGAAATATAAAGAACTCTTCTACAACTGGAGAAACAAGTTATTAGCATTTCCCCCCTTTATCATAGATGTTACTTGCATCCTATCTTTATGATGCTCTTTTTATAAGAGCTTTTAGAAATACCAGTTATTTGGAAGGAAAGGATACATAGATTGCAAATATTAAAGGTAGAAATTCTTTTTTTTTTTTTTTAATTTTTTTATTGAAAGGTAGAAATTCTTGATAGCTTATAATTGGTGCCTCCAGAGGATGATTTTTCTGAGTTTAAGGAGCCTATTCTCTCTTCGTGATTCTAGAATCATGATTCTCAAAACCATTAACTGAGACCTTTGGTTCCTTGGCTAGTGACTTAAATGATGGCCATAACAAGATTGCCCTTGAAATATCTGTAATACCTCTTAGGAAGTCTCAAAAAAAGTTTAGATGCTATTTTTTTTGTTAGGTAACTTTCTGCCACTGAGTATTGTATTCAACAAAACAAAACAAACAAAAACAAAGGGACAAAAAGCTTTAAATGTCATGTTGTCCTAAATCCTTTAAACCAGAGACTTTCCTCTGCAGATGTTCCTAAGTCCCTATCCTAGTTTCTGAACATTAACCTTAAATAATTTGCTTTCTGTTTATATTTCATTATTGTTGGCATAAGAGGAATCTGATTTTTTTTTTTAAGCTTTTACGTGTTATGGTTAAGAACAGAGATAGGAAATTCTTTTGTTATTTGCTTCTCCAGTGGGACACTGTGGGATGTGACATAGGTGTCGTCAGAGCTCACTGCAGTCTTGAGCTCCTTCACTTCTTGTAAAGTGACAGGCTGGCTTATCCTTCTGTGTCTGTGACTCTGCTCCCACTATTTAACAGTTAGAAAAGTTGGATACATGCAGTTGTTAAAGCACCTTACTTTTCTTAAATGGTTTTGCATACCACCTGATTGGCTGCTGTTTAATGTTGATTGGAAAACATTTGAGTGAGCATTTGGTAGTAGACTTTATTCCTTTCCACTTGAATGCATGTATATTACATTTGCCAAGGCATACAGAGTTATGTTGCTAAAATTAGTTTATATGGATCCAATTTGGATCTGGTCTCTGTATAGTTCTCCCTTTTTCTCAGGAGATATGTTTTAAGACCCCTCCCCCCAGTGCATGCCTAAAATTGGGGATAGCACTAAACCCTATATATGGGATGTTTTTTCCCGAGACACATCATGTTATACCTGTGATAAAGTTTAATTTATAAATTAGGCACAGTGAGAGATTAAAAATAACTACTAATAAAATAGAACAATTATAAACTCTGCTTTCTCCTGCTCCTTTTCTCTGTTCCTTTTCTCTCTCAAAATATCATATTGTATTGCAATCACCTATTTTCAGACCACAGTTGAATGCAGGTAATTGAAGCCACAGAACGCAAAACCACAGATAAGGGATTATTGTGTTTTGTAGACTAGTAATATATAGGAGATCCTTTCATTTTTCAGTCTTTTTGAGTATTGAAATCATTTAATAAATTGACATCTCTGTTGTCTGAGAGTGGGTAATGAATGTAGTTCTGATTAAGAGAGAAAATCCATGTTAGTTACAAGTCAAACATTTGCCCACACATCCCACACCTTTTTCTTTTTCTTTCTTTCTTTTTTTTTTTTTTTTTTTTTTTGAGATGATCTTTTTCTCTTACCCTGGCTAGAGTGCAGTGGCGTCATCATAGCTCACTGCACTCTCAAATTCTTGGATTCAAACAATCCTCCTGCCTCAGCCTCCCAAGTACCTGGTACCACAAGTGTATGCCACCACACTTGGCTAATTTTTCTGTTTTTTTTGTAGAGATGGTAGCTCTCTCAGGCTGGTCTCAAAACTCCTGGTCCTAAGAGATCCTTCTGTCTTGACCTCTCAAGTGCTAGGATTACAGGCATGAAGTACTAACTGTGTCTCGAAATGCCTCTTTTTCTTTATCCATGTTAAAGTGACTTTTTCTTTCTATTCCTTAATTAGTTAAATATTTATAGTGAATGTAGCTTAGGGGTTAGGGTAATTCACATAGTCATTACTTTTATGAGTCAGTTATTTTTTATGCACTTGTTTTTATAAAATGGATTATGGATATCAATAGCCACCTTTCTCTTCTGTCTTTTACTAGCAGTAGTTCTGATTATTGATATAACTTACTAGAGAAAAATACTAGATTTCTATACTACCTTTCAAGAAGTGTGTTGATGATTTATTTCCTTATCAATATTTTCTTGAGGTTATACGATTATACATTTTCCTCATGTCCTTTAATTTTTTGTTATTCTTACTTTAACTTCAAATATATATCATTGATTTTTAAAAATTAGTTTGATTTTCTACTGTGAAGGACTAAGTGATAAGATAAATTATATTTTTAAAAAACTACCATAGTCTAGGGCTAAAAACTTAAGAACCACTGACTACTAAAGTTTTTCACTGATGTGTAGATAAACCCATCCCCTGGTCTGTGTCTTATTTTGCAGGCTCCTGTCAGAATATATTGCTACCGTAAGCTTAGATACTGACAGTTTTCAAGCCGTTTAACATACGTAGTCCAGATTCTCAAAGTAATCTTAAAGGTAGCCAGGGCTGTTGTCACCATCACATTTTATAAATGACTGCTGACACTTGGAAAGGTTTTTCAACTCATTCACTTCCCGGTATCCCTGATTCCTGGTCCACTGCCGATTTGTACCATGTTTTCCCCCTGCTGGTGGAACTCAGCCCCAACAGCCACTGTGGGACACTTACTGTCTTTTGTCAGCAGTGAACCACTCTGCGGAGTCCTTGGGGTTTTGCTGGATTATAAACCACATTTAAACGTTCAGGAATTAACAACTATAGTTGTGAAGAGCATCCTCTGTAGTCATGGGTAAAACTTTCAATCTTGAAATACTGTATATGAGTTTTTCTCTTTCAAAAAATTGGTTTTAAAAAAGTCTTAGGGGGCAGCACCTGTAGCTCAGTGGGTAGGGCACTGGCCGCCTACACCCAGGCTGGCCGGTTCGAACCCAGCCCCGGCCAGCTAAACAACAATGACAAATGCAACAAAAAAATAGCCTGGTGTTGTGGTGGGGGTGTTGTGTTTGGTCCCAGCTACTTGGGAGGCTGAGGCAAGAGAATCACTTAAGCCCAAGAGTTTGAGGTTGCTGTGAGCTGTGACACCGTGGCACTTTACCAAGGGCAACATAGTGAGACTCTGTCTCCAAAAAAAAAAAAATCTTAGTAAAAATCTGCCCTTCAAAACATTGCTGGCACCCTATCCCCCAGTATCTACTCTTGACCCAGGTTTTTTTTTTTTTTTTAATCTTACTGCCTTCTAAAATCCATATAACCCTTTCATTGAAAGTAAAAATGTTTGAAAATTTTGATGTGCATGAAAAGAAACAGTGGCTGAAATGTCTTTCTCTGGTTACTTTATGCCAGAAGAGAAGTGAGGATAGTGTTAGTTTCTTGTTGAGAGATAAAATTTGAAATGACTATTTAATCCTAAATATTACTAACTGAGACAGTAAATGAAGGAAGCAAGTTGGTAACTAGAAATAGAAAATCAGGTGGCAAGGAAGTAGCTCCAAGTTCTGGTCTCTTCCCACAGTCATTTGAATCATGTAAAAGTCAGAATCTTAACTCTTTTAATGTTACTTTTAATTCTTTCCCCGCTTTGTTCTCTATGTATCTAATCACAGAGCCTCAATAACTGTTCCTCTGTTACTAGGTCCACCCTTCTCAATGTGTTTTAGGGCCTTCACCCAGGGTGGAACGTTCTTATTCACTCTAGTTTTGCCACAGTAACCATGTTCTTTGCCTCACTGACTTAATCCTTTGTGTACATACTGGAATAATTCTTTATAGACAGCATTTGTAGCCTCTGTACTCAAACTTCTAAGGAGGTGAATCTAAATATAACTAAGCATTTGAGCATGCCCTTAGCTTCCCTCTTAAAATTCATGAAGTCTACATAGTGATGATGAATGAACAGAATATTCAGGTTCTTTAGTTCTCATTCCTTCATAATTCTCAGTAAGTATCCAGTGTTCTACTGTTATTTGTCTTATTTGTCTTTTTCAAAAGTCCTGTTTCTGCCATGAAACAGATTTACTCATTTCCCGTAAGTATCTCCTGTCTCTTTCTAATCTTTATGAGATTTGGAATCTCTTTCCTTATCCTGCATTATTTACCTTTGTACAGTGGGGTGTCCAACCTTTTTTCTTCCCTGCTGCAAATTGGAAAATAAAAGTTGCTTTGGGCCACATATTAAGTACACAAACACTAAGGACAACTGATAAGCAAAATAATAGATCAATGCATACTTTTTGCAGTATCCAACATTACCGATAAACAAAACAGGACTCAAAATATCTGCATGTGGTCTGTGGGCTGCAGGTTGGAAACCCCTTCTTATAACTTAGGACGCCTGGCATCTGTCCATTCGTTCAGTCTGGCAAGACTTCTTTACTAGATTGTGAACTTCCTGAAGGCAGGCTTTTGTGTGGTGTGTTTCTTTATGTGTCTCAGGTTCTTAGAACAGTGCCTGGCAACTTTTGGACATTATTTGTCAAATGAAGGGATCCTGCTAAGAACTTACCTTTTTCATTTTCATCATGTAACTTATTCTGCCCTTTTTCTTTCTTTTTTTTTTTTTTTGAGTCTCAAGCTGTTGCCCTGGGTAGAGTGCCATGGCGTCATAGCACACAGCAATCTCCAACTCTTGGGCTCAAGCGATCCTCTCGCCTCATTTATTTTCTATTTTTATAGAGACGGGGTTTGGCTTTTTTTGCTCAGGCTGATCTCAAACTCATGCAAGCTGTCCAACCACCTCAACTTCCAGAGTGCTAGGATTACAGGTGTGAGCCACCGCACTCAGCTCCTCTTTAATCCCTCAGTTTACTCATAACCATTGTAATAATTTATATGAGTATTCAAAATTGGTTTGATTTGGTGGCTAGTAGTTACTGTAAGCTAAAATTACTAGATGGCTCACCTAAGAATTAAAGACACCTTTGACTTTAGGATTGAATATTTTTATCAATTAAAAACTAAACTGTTTATCTTTGAAGTAGATAAGATTTTTCTCTTGCTTTAATGTTTCACTTGGATTAAATTTTGTCCATACAATGTTAGCTGTAACCAAAATAATTGTTCATAATGAATTACCTTTTAATTATTCTTTCATTGTTTTGTTCTTTTCTCTCTCTCCCTCTTTTTTTTTTTTTTTTTGGAGACAAAGTCTCTCTCTCCCAGACTAAAGTGCTGTGGCCTCAGCTTGCTTCACAGAAACCTCAAACTCCTGTGCTTAAGCAATCCTCCTGGCTCAGACTCCCAAGTAGCTGGGTTTACAGGCAGGCACCACCATGCCCAGCTAATTTTTCTGTTTTTAGTAGAGACAGGGTCAAACTCCTGAGCTCAGGAGATCCTCCTGGCTCAGCCTCCCAAAGTGCTAGGATTATAGAAATGAGCCTCTACCCAGGCTGTTTTGTTTTCTTTTTTCCCATTGGATTCAAAATTCTTTGAGGGTAGAGACCATTACTTTGTACATTGAAGTAAATGGTAATTTAAGTGAAAATTAAATTGAGTCAAAGTTACAGGTGTGCCCATCACCCAGATATTGTGTATTGTACCCTTATGTGAGATTTTACTCATCTCTGCCTTCCCCCAGCCACTTGATTTCCATTGAGTTTTATTTTCATATGTGCACAAGTGTTGATCAGTTCTAGTCTAATAGTGAGAACAAAGATTTGTGTACCACGAATTTGTGTATTATCCTTGTACAAGGCCATGCTAATTTTCTCTATATCATTCCAATTTTAAGATACGTGCTGCCAAAGCCAGTGCCAAGTTAATATTTTTGTCAGTACCCTCACTTTCCCAGATATGGGTATCCTGTTGCCATTTAGTGAGACATTCCAAACAGTGTATTGCCTGTCCTCCATTATATCTAGGTTACTCTAAGTGCTATATTAGTGCTTACTTATGAGAAACCAGCTAATACTTTTTAGATGGCTGTTAGCTTGGACTTTGTATTTACTGTTCTTTAGGAAATTGTCATTACAGGTACTGCACCGTACCTTTGAAATTACACCTTCCTATGTACTCTGTTCGCTCTCCATTATTTTTGCTCCATCGTTGTTATGTATATATTTTTTA
Source organism: Galagoides demidoff (assembly GCA_963574575.1). Taxonomy (NCBI): domain Eukaryota; kingdom Metazoa; phylum Chordata; class Mammalia; order Primates; family Galagidae; genus Galagoides; species Galagoides demidoff. The sequence goes on along the minus strand of CAUYQV010103763.1, from coordinate 13,538 downwards.
GATATTTTCATGGAACTGTTAGTTGTTTAAAGATGGGCACCATTTTGTTCTGTTTCATGCCTAACTTGGCTGTTTTTAATGTGTCCTGTATTAGTTCTTCCTCGTAGATGTTCATGGAAAATGCTAGAGCTTTCTAGTTTTTACTTTTTTGGGCTTCCTCACAGTCATACTATTTATTTCACTGCTTGTTAACAGGTTGCTGGAGTGTCTGTTTAGTAACTTAGGGGAATAGGGACTCTTAGGCTTTCTCTTACTGGTGCTTTATAGAATACATATAAAATATTTTAAGTGGAGGATTGCCAGTTTTGTTTTTGGAGGATAGGGCCACAGATGCAAAATGGCTGCTATATTTTTGTTTGCAGTGTCCAGTTTTAAGTAAATCTGACATCAGTTAAGTGTCTGTAAGGAAACAAAGGCTGGTTGTAAGTGTTTTTTATCATTCTGAATGAGGGCACTGTTGGCTTTAGATTGGAATAATTTAAGCCTTACCAAAAATGGCCCTTTTGATGATTTTCTTGTGTTTAAGAACTAACAGCTCTTTGCTTTAGGCCTAGTATTTGTTATGGTTTTTGGTTTTTTTTTTTAAATTTCTTGGTATGTTAATAGTGGGTGTTGGCATTGCTGCCTCTGTCAGCTGATCTGCCCAGCTGGATTCCTGTGAAGAAGTTCTTTTGCTTTGACAAGAGTATGTTGTGCTCATTCATCTCTTGCTATGAGGGAATTTACTTTGAGGATTGGGATTTAGTATTAAAGGTGAAGAAGGCTGGTTCTTTAGTCCACAGTGCACACCTAAAAAAGTCAAAACAAAAATGTGAGAAGTTGTCTCTGCTAACCTTTGTTGTTAACAAGATAACCTAGAGCACGAGACCTTCCTTACTAGGTTTTTGCTGGGGACGTTCTTTGTAGAAGGTAGAACTATAACTTCCTAATAAATAAAACCAGAAAGTATTCTTAAAATCTTGGATGACTATGAAGTTCTGTGAAATCTTCATGATGAATATGACCACTGTGTATATAGAAAGCACAGTAATGTATCGATTGTCTAACTTTTACTAGAAAAGTCTCTTTTTATTTCTCTACTCTAACTTTTTCCTGTAAGATAAATATAGCCTTAAATTTTAGCAGAGTTGAAATTTAATTGGGATAGCAAATTTTAGAGAGGAAACAACCACCAGCCTTGGAGTCAGCAGATGTGCATAAGAGTTTATATTAGTTTCCTAGGGTTGCAATAGCAAAGTACCACAAATTTGATGGTTGAAAAAAAAAAATAGAAATTTATTTTCTCCCCTTCAGTTCTGGAGGCTGAAAGTTGAATTCAAGGTCATTGAGTGGAGCAGTGCTTCCTCTGAATCCTCTAGAGCAGTGTTTTTCAACCTTTTTTATCTCAGCACACTTAAACTTAAACTTCCATGGCACACTTAAATTGTGTTGATCAAAAGAAGAAAAGTGAAAGAAAGAATATACTTACTGTGCTTTGAACTTATTTCAAAAATAATTAATGATCATTAAAAATTTTCAGACTTAAGATCGTCTCAGGCACACCAGTGTGCCACTGTACACTGGTTGAAAATCACTGCCTTCAAGTGGCTGCTGCTTATGAGGACACCAGTCATGAGATTAGGGCCACACTAATGCCCTCATCTTAACTTGATAACGTCTACAAAGATCCTGTTTCCTAATAAGGTCCCATTCATAGGCACCAGGTCTTAGGACTTCAGCGTAGCACAATTCACCAGAGTCTCAACTCTTCACTATGTGTTTGAGAACAAAATTGTCTATGTAACTTTGAGCCTCATTTTCCTTATCTAAAATTGTGACATTATTTTATAGGTTTGCTGCAAGGATTTCAAACGAAAATATTTGCAATTGGTTTAGGAATGTGGAGGCTTATATTTTTTATTGATGATTGTAAGGAACATTTTTTGTTTCTAAGAGAGAATTTAACAAGATTGCCCAATTTTCAGAAGCTGACCCTGGTCCTTGATTTGTCTTCATTTCCCACTTGTAATTTATTACAGTCATATATTTCTTTCTGTGCATTACAGTTTTTCTTGATTATAAACAATTTGTAGTTCATTAGTTCAGTATCCTAATTCTGACTCACTGTTATTTGGTAGCATCTTTTAAAAGTATGGAGCTCTCTTAGGTATTTTTAGTGAAAGCCCAATCAAGAAAAAGCAGGCAGCCTCAAGGCCATACATGGAACATAATTTGGAGTGTTTTTTTAACCAATACATTTGCAATAAATGGAAATTTAAATGATGCATCTTAGATACCCGTAATTTTTATGCATCTTAGATACATGTAATTTTTATTTTGTGTTACAACCCTCAGTTGACATAAACTTTAGGTTTTTTATTTTCTTTGGTTTTTGAAGCATCACAAATTGAAATCTCTGTGAATCAGCAGCAAACACTTGGGTAAGCTCAGCCAGTTTTTATGATTTCCATCCATCTAATGCAACTTCAAAAGGAATTTTCTTGCCCTTGGAAGCATTTGTTATACACAGAAGGTGATGTTTATTTGAGCCAAGAACATTTAATGATATTTCTTCCTCTTTAATTCTTTGTCAGTTTAGGTTACCACCAGTCTAATGCAGTGACTTCAGATGCCATTTTTGAATACCAGATCCATTGCTCTGTGCTAACATTTTTAAGTTATTGTAAACTCTAGCAGTAATCTTTAGTTTTAGAGAGGTATTCCTGCAGGGTACTTTCAAAGAGGAATGCTCCCAGGCCACTGTATGGCATTCCCTAAAACAAGATAGATAGTGTTTTGAAAGCACTGTTTTCAAACATAAAATAGTGATGTTACTGGTGGGCAGAAGCCCAAGATGAAGTGTTGAGCCTAAACCCAAGATACTCAGCTTACAGTGCAGGCCCTGCACATGCATGTAGTAGAAGAATCCTTCCTTTTAGCCATATCTCACAGAGAGAGCTGAGGAATAGCATTATGTTTAATATAAAGTAGATGAAATGCAGTACTATATGTTTATATCCCTATGTAGCTGAATTCAGATGTACCACTTGTACCACTAGTGGCCTGGCGGTGTTCTAAACATTGTTCAGAACCAACTTAGACCGTTCTGTGACTCAGTTTTAAGGCTGATGTCTTTGTGGAATCCTGTTCAGTAGCTCTGTGGTCTCCAAATGTTTTGATTACACAGCAGTATTAGGAACATATGATTTCAGCATTGTCTTAGTTTATGATGAAGAGAAATGTATTGGCTCACAGTTTGGGGGGCTGGGAAGTCCATTATCGTGGTGGCATCTGACAAGTGCCTTCCTGCAGTGTCGTACCATGGCAGAAGGCATGGTAAAGAGGAGTACAAAAATGAGCAGGCTGATCATTCCCTTACCAAGGAGCTAAACATCTCTTAAAGGGCCTGCTTATTAATACCTTTTACAGTGGAACTAAATTTCAGCATGAGCTTTGGCGGAAACAACAATTCTGACCAAGCAAACATGTACCCTCAATGTTATATATACTTATAGATTGTACATTAAAAAAACATTTTAAAATATAAGTTTTTGAAATTAAGAAAGAGGTTTTAGTAATTCTTAACATTCCATTTTGGGGACTCTTTTTATTTTAATTATTTATTTATTTTTAGATAGTCTTACTTTGTTGCCCTCGGTAGAGTACTGTGGCATCACAACTCACAGCAACCTCAAACTCTTGGGCTTAAGCAGTTCTCTTGCCTCAACCTCTCAAGTAGCTGGGACTACAAGTGCCTGCCACAATGCCCAGCTGTATTTTAGAAACGGGGTCTTGCTCTGGCTCAGGCTGGCCTTGAACTCGTGAGCTCAGGCAATCCACCCGCCTTGGCCTCCCAAGTTCTGGGATTATACGTGTAAGCCACTGCACCAGCCTTTGAGACTCTTTTTAAATAGAGCTTATTTTATCACCAAAAGGCATTTTAATTTAACACATTTTACAATGCTTAACAATGTGCAAGTCACTGCTAGTTGCTGAACAAGAGACAGGTAAAATGTATTTTTCATACCTGAGGAGCAGAAAGTTGAATATAACATTGGAAGCACAAGTGACTGCTTGATGGTAGAGTGAGAATCTGCATGAGAGACACAGAGTGCTGAGAGCACAGCAGAAGGGCAGGCACAACATGGATTCAGGGACACTTGAGCTGCACCTCTTAAAAGCATAGATGCACATTTGATAGTATTTAATAGGGAAGGTTGAACTGATATTTGAGCTACTTAATTTAATATATGCCAGGCAACATGCTGGGTGTTTTATGTTCATTTAAAGTCAAAGCAGCCTTAAAGAAGGGTGTATAGGTATTGAATCTAGGTATTCTGGACCCCATTTTATAAGAGAACCAGGATTAGATTGAGTTCCATCTTTCTGTAACACTTTGCTTTGTCATTCTGGGCAAAATATACCCATTTTTCTCTGAAGATGTTGACTTTGCTTCTCCAGTGAAGATAGAATGAGTCTGTACAGCATTATTTGCTGTAGAGATGCATTTTGTTATATGCAGACACCCAAACTTGGTGGTGACTGAAAAATTCAAATATAAAGGTGAGGCAAAATAGCTTGTCTAAGAATTTTAAGTACAGCCAATGATACATCAGAAGTTTTTCCCTAAATATCCAATTTTCTATTTCCACATAAACTTTAATTGCACTAGCCTCACTTTCCAAAGACTGCTATTGTTTTCTTGTTTTAACTTGAAATTTTCTTTCTTTGGTGTGGAGCATAATGAAGGAGTAACCATTAAAATGGTTTTAGGATGGTTAGTCTACTAATAGGACTTTTAAAAGCAATTTATTTACTCTAGGTATATTTGTTTTTTATTAAAGTTAATTTATGATTACTCTGTTTTTAGTATAGTAAACCCTCACTATGAGGCAGGGCACATGGTGGCTCACACCTGTAATCCTAGCACTTTGGGAGTCTGAGGTGGGAGGGTCATTTGAGGTCGGGAGTTCAAGACCAGTCTGGGCAATAGTGAGACTCCATCTCTACAAAATTTTAAAAAATTTGTTTTACCAAGGCGGGGAGGGAAACATAACTGCTCTATAACCAAAAACATCTTTGCTCTGGAGATGAACATTAGAATTTTTTTTCATTTCAAAATATTTTTTTAAGGTTGATTAGAATGGTAAAAGAAAGGTAGAGTTACTTGCAAATTTTAGTATTTTTATTTACATGCTGCTCTTCTTAATATTTTATTTTCTTTTAAATGAGAAAAGACTAAATGTACTACTGTACCAATAAGACTGACCACTTTGTTTAAAAGATAACTTTCATTGTGCTATAGATGCCTTTGATTTGAACAGACGGATGGGTGTACGAAGTGTTTGTTTTATTTAGCTCTGTGGGAATTTGGGGGTAGATAATATTATTTTAAATAAATGATGTAAAGATTTTTAGTTTAGTTTTTATTTGTTATAGATTTCTAGTGATGGTGTACTTGTGACTGATTATGATTTCTCTTAAGCCGGCTTACAAAATTTAATAACTTTTTGATAAACATTCATGAGTTTTTTTCCCCATTTTTAAAAATTGTTATCTTCTAGTAGTCGTACTTTAACTTTGCCTTTTTCTGTTTGTCATGTTCTTTAATTTAGTCTCAGAAATGGTAAGTAGAGAAGGGACAGCTCTTCCTGTTTGGATGGCAGAGTTTTAACATTTTATAGCTTCTTACTCACCAGAATAGCCTCTTCATGCTCTTTTGCTCACCTGCTTTCCTTGAGCAATGATTGGGCTATTACAGCGTATTTCCTTTCCTTTTTCCCTATTTTCCCTCTGGGCTGACGACTACATCACCAGTGCGTGGTGTGTCTATACTTTGATGCAAATACTGGGAAGTGGGGAGACCAGATGGTCAGGGGCTGCTAAGAGTCCCTGTCCTTGGAGCTGTATGACCAGCCAGATCAGCCTGTGCTGTGTTTTCATCTGTTTCTTATGGACATTGATGATAAAAACCTTATTCCCAGGATTTTTTTCTCATTAGAGTGCTGTGGTGTTACAGCTCATAGCAACCTCAAACTCTTTGGGCTTAAGTGATTCTCCTGCCTCAGGCTCCCAAGTAGCTGGGACTACAGGCGCCTGCGACAACGCCAGGCTGTTTTTTCACTGTAGTTGTCATTGCTGTTTGGTAGGTCCAGGGTGGGCTCAAACCTGTCACCTCCAGTGTAAGGCTGGCCCCCTAGCTGCTTGAGCTACAGGCACTGGGCCCATTTATCTTATTTTAATTTGATATTTATATTGAAATATTTATAGGTATAAGATGTGTGTATGTATTTTACCATTTTAAGAGACTTGTAAAAGTTTGAGTTAAAACCGGGTATGTTTTTACATTTCAGTTGTGACCCTCTTCAGCCTTGTGATCCTCTGGGGCTTCTTTTGTAAGCATGTGTTTATGTATCAAGGATAGAAGTGTCTCTTGTCTGTATTCTTCAGGAGCATTTTCCTTTGGACAGTCAGGTCCTCAGACTGCTACCCTCATTGAGATGTAATTTAAAAAGATATTTTAGTATGAGGCCCCCATAGGAAATTTGTGATTTTGGATGTAGTCTTACCTGCAGTAAGTAGAGTTTGTTCTTGTTCTAACTTCATGTGAAAAGAGTAAATCTGCTTTGGAGAGAAACCTAGTTAATCTTTTGGTAAATGTGGATGTTGGACTCTCCAGCTCAGTGACTAATGATCACTTTACTTGAAATCAGTCTGCTTCAGGATTGTTTCTGTGGTTAGGCTGAAGGGAGAGGAAGGGGCATCTTTCCGATATGGTTATCTTAGTCTGTCTCTGTAGGGATGATATCTGAAACCTCAAGACCAGGCGTCTATTTCCTTGTCCTCCTGTCTTTAGCTGCTGGTGTGATTCCATCATCCTTCCTGTTGTCTCTTCCAGTTGTCTTTGAACATTTATTTCTGAGAACCACTAATGTAACTGATTATGATTTCTAAACCTATAAATTGATCTTGGCATCCAGAACAACAAATTGCATATACTCGCGATGTGACAGTTGCTGAAGGCCTTTGGCTACTCATTTTCTATAGTGCTTTTCCTAAAAGAAAGAAAGAAAGAAATGGAAGCGAAGTTACTTGGAACCAACAAAGACAGATTTTGCAGTTTGAAACCCCTTACAGGATTTGGATATTGCAGTGTGAATTGAAAGTATTTTCATTCAGTCAATTTTGATAGAATACTCAATTGACTATCCTAAAAGATAGCTCATTTTCTAACAGCCCTGTGTTTGCATGTTCTGCAATATTATGCAAAGAGAGAAAAAGAGTTAAAAGTGTGTCCCAAAGTAAAATGACTCATGTTGTATTTGAAATACTTGGTGAAAGGGATACATACGGATGTGAAAGTCAGCATGTTGATTCTTTGGGAGCTGTCTCTCTTTGGGTGAATATTAAAGATAATATTGCTGAGTTCAGTGGTCTACCTGCCCTATACCATATTAAAATTAAATGATAGGAACAAATTCTACAAATCAAATAAATATGTGCAAACTGGAATCAGGATCAAAGATCTTAAAGGTTTTCCATTTTCAGAGCAGTATGTTGTCAGTTACATTAGGTGACCTCTAAGATCCCGTTCATCTCCCACAGTATATGCATCAGCTGGATGTGTCCAGATAATCAGGGATAGCTCCATATTAAAAAAAGCGGGGCGGGGGTGCTGAAGACAGGACTTTGCACTCTTTATGAAGAAGAAAGGAAAGAATGTTGCAGCTAGATGTGTGTGTGTGTTTTGGGTCTGGACTGAGGTCAGGGTTTGCACAGCTTTGGACAGATAGCCTGGACACAGGAACCCATCTTTCTTCCATTTAAAAAACACAGTTATGTGTCTGTCCCCTTCCCTATAATCCCCTCACCCTCCATGCACACACACTAAAAGTCTTAACCATGGGTCAGCTCATGTCGACCTTTTTGGGTAAAAGACTTTATTCCTTTGGAATTTCAGAAGCAAAAATTTGTTTTTTGAAAACCACCTACCATTGGATTCCTTTTGATTGACATATGATTAAAATTTTTGTTTTAACAATTCCATTTTTGACAAAGGCTGCTTTTATACGGAGTGGCCATAAAGTTCACGGACAAATTTTTTTAAAAATTGCACATGAACTTTATAGCCGTCCTGTATTTATTAAAGATAACAAAACCAAAACCACTTCTTCTTTCATACATTTTCTGCTTTCATGATCTGTCATTCTGAGATCTTTTTTTCTTTCCTTCTCTCTGTCTTCTTTCCCCCCAGCTGTCGGCAGCATCCAGCCCCTCCAGTCACAGTCCTCACAGAGCTTCAGGAAAGGACCCTTTTGCAGAGCTCTCTTTGGAGGATTTCTTATAAGTCACTTTAGGTATTGCTGCTTGTTGGGGGAGATGGGGACTTAAATATATATATATTTTTAATTACCAAACATTAAGCACAATTCACTCTTCTTCTTTGTTTCTTTAAGGGACTCTAGGTTCCCTCTCCTTTACCCACCACCACCTCCTCTCTTCTTTAGGTGAAGAGTAAAAATTGGTCAGGCTAGGACATAAAGAAAAACAACTTTTGGAAAATACTTTTTATAATTTTATCCGCTGCCCACAGCAGATGGACGAGATCAAATACCACCCGTAGAAACAAGATGTTTTAGTCACTCTTAAAAGAATTAAAGAGAACAACACAGCCTTGCACACTGCCTTAGAGTGTGGTTAGGAGCATCTTTAGTATAAGGCCAGGCCTAGTTGTGAAAAATTCATTTCAACACTTCTTTAAAGAGTTGTAGTTTTATGTATGCCTTTCCATTTAAAAATACTAACTTTTTTAAAAAGTTAGTATTTTTAATGCTTCTTAATTAAGGGCCCGTGAATACTTAAGCCCTTTCAATTAGTGTTTTGCATATGATCCATACTGCCTCTGTTTGCTGGAAGATGATGTAATTTCTTCTTCTTGGTACACTAGTTCCTGGTTCAGATATACCTTCTAGATCTTTGGGAAGTTTACTCCTCTGATTTGGCAAGTTTATTATAGCACATCTACTTCAGTAATACATCTTTGTTTGGGCAGTTATAGGAAATCATGAGTTGAAGTGCCTTTGAGTGAACAGTGGTGCCCTAGTGAAAAGTATTTCTTAATAGAGCTTTCAGATTTTGGTTTATATTAGTAAAGAAATGACTTAGCTGTAGTTATTAGCTATTAGTTACCATTATTAGCTATAGTTCTTTGGAAACAATATTTGAAACTTTTGTCTTCCCAAGTGAGATTTTACATAGAATAGTTATGCTTATAGAGAGATTTTTCCAAAATCGTTATGCAAAAATAGGTCATTGGTCTTCCTCCCTTACACCACACACTGCCCCTCTGTTTTTAGTAATTAGAAAGGTATTGGCTTCAAATACCGAGCCTCTGACACCTGATAATAACACAACTTTGTTTTGTAGTCATGGTTTCTGATAAGCATGTTATGAACACTTCTGGGCCAGGAAGTGGTAAAGGTAACAGGGCATTTTTAATTGTGAGAAAACATTCAGTAATGCAGTGAATTAACTTACACACTTATTTTTTTTTCCAGATACAGTTTATGTAAGTAGATGGAAGAGAATGGAATTATTCCAAAAAGACAAGTGCTCAACTGGCGAATCCTTACTTCCAGCAAAATCCAAACTGCTGTCTGTTCAACTCTTCTTCCATTAGAATGCTACAGTAACTCAGTGAAGGCCCATGAAGGAGACTGGAACTAGTTTCTAGGAGAACGTATCAATACAGTTTATAAAGCCAAGAGTTGCCATGATTCAAGACTAAGACCTGTCTTTTTGGTGACTAACCCTTCAGTTCTTTCAACTCCTGTTAATACCCATAATCAATAACCTACCAAGAAAAGCCCTTATTTGGAAAGTGTGAAATTTGTATTTGGAAAAGCTGCCTGGAGAGAAGAGCTGTGTCCTTTGCTGTAATTCAACAGGACTCATTGGGGGATCAAAATCATAATTATGTATTATCTTTCTTTTCTCCAGTCCTCACAGATATAGAAATGGTAACTGAAATTAACTTTTGTTTTTAAAAAAATTATATTCAGTTTGCAGTAGACATTCCTTAAGTATTTGTATTTATTTATGATTATCAATTTTACATAACATTAATATTGTATCAAACCACCTCATGAAAATGAGTATGGATGTACACAGTATGTTTGATTTTTATCCACAAGAATGAATCTGATTCAGAATGCTTTTCTCAGCTGACATACAGAGCACTAAATATTTCAAGGCAAGTCCATAGGTCTGAATCTCTTAAGAATTCTCGGTCTCTATGGGATTGAGGGAAGCATTATATAAAGGCATTAATCCTTATAGTCAATTCTGTGCCTAGGATTTTGCCAGGGAACAGTTCACTGACTAGGAAAAGCACTACATTTTAAATTCAGCATTAGTGCATTGGGAAGGATCTTTACTGCTTTGTGCTTGGCATGTCATTACTTTCCATTTGACATTAGGGCCTTTCCAAAATGAATGTGAGGAATTGCTTTCACTTCAAGACTTTCCTTCTTTTCAGTAAAACTCTAGGAGGTGTTACGGGGGGAGGGATGGGGGACAAAATCCTTGAACCTTTTATTTGGCTCGTGCCATGTTATGATCATGTACTTTTTAAATAAGGGGAAATAGTATCTTTAAAGTTAATGTCTAGCCAAGAGTTTAGTAAACAAAGAATTAAACTGCACTGTTGATCGGTGCTTTGTGTAAATACACCTTAACGTTTGGGTTGAGAGGGGCCTTAAGAAGGACAGTTCATTGTAGGAAAGCAATTCTGTACATGAGTTTAAAGCATACTTGTTGCATTGTCTCTGCAGATTCTATTTTTGTTTACAATATTAAAATGTATGTTAGCAAAATGGGTGGATTTTCAAATAAAATGCAGCTTCCACAAAACTTTCATTATGGTATTCTGGTCTGAGGTGCATTTATTTTCTTTTATCTTAAGTATCATTTTTTCCTAATAAAAGTATACCCAGATGAGTATGTTTACTGATTCAGTAAAATGTAAGATTTATTTGTTTTATATAGATTTCCAAAAAGATTTATCTTTGCACTTTTTGTTACCTTCTAGACTCTGAACTACTTATTAAAATTGTTCACTTTAGTCTTTTGATCACATTGCTTTAATAAGATAAGTTTAAGGGAGAAAATGCATTTGAGTTTGACGTATTGGTTCCTATGATTATATCTGCCAAAGAAACCTTTTATAATATCATATTGTCCTAAATAGTAGGATTCAGAGTACATGATAAAGGAATTAAAAGCTTTGCCTTGATAAGAAACTGCATAATATTTGCCATGGTTGGAAAAATACAGTTTTTAGCCGATGTGTTTTGTTAATTTTACTGGTTTTTAAGTTTTCACTATTAAACCATTTTCATATAAACTGGGAAATTGCACTTTTATAAATTACCTTCTTACTCCTTAACATCACGAATCTTGATTTGTCTCTTCTGGTGTTTGAGATGGTGTTACATTTAAGGTATGTGGCTTGTTTTGTTCCTAATACCTTTTGGGGGGGGGGTTGTTTTTGTTTTTTAGTATGTTTCAGTATGAAGTGCTTCATAACCATTTCCAAATGCTTTTGGGCTATGTTGGATAGATACGTATGATCCACATTTTCCCCACTTTATAGATAGGAATCAGGAACCAAAAAAGGAACCTGCCCGGATCAGTAAGCTCATAGGTGGAGGAGTTAAATCTCTGGTTTCATGGTCTCTTGTTCTCTCTCTGACCTGCTATCATTAATATGAGGTTATTAATTATGAAATGTCTAATTTCCTTAATAAGTTTGAAATTTGGTATATCTGATGTTTCACTTTGACTTTTTTTTTTTTTATTGTGAAAGTACATCTCAGTCTTTTAAATGTATATTTTGGCTTATGATTATCTTTTAGTTTTTGTTGTTGTTGTTTTTTCAAGACAAATTCTCACTGTGCTGCCTGGGCTAGAGTATCATTGCATCAGCTTAGCTCACAGCAACCTCAAACTCCTGGGCCCATGTGATCCTCTTGCCTTAGCCTCCCAAGTAGCTGGGACCATAGGTACCTGCCACAGCGCCTGGCTAATTTTTCTATTTTTAGCAGAAATGGGGTGGTCTTGAACCTATAACCTCAAGGATCCTTCAGCCTGAGCTTCCCAAACGGATCACAGGTATGAGCCACCACACCTAGCCCCCATTTTTTTTTTTTGAAACAATTTTTGTGAAACCGTGGATAAGTCAAAAAAAAATTGGGTTATTTTCAAATATAAGTTCTGTTACGAAACCACTCTAGTACAGATAGCTCAAAATATAAGTGACATATTCATGAAAGATGTGGCTAATGAATGCAGTGTACATTGATAGTTTGAGAGGTTCCATTCTTAGAAAATGAGCCATGTGGGAGAGTGAGACCAAGGTGGATAAGAGCTGACAACTGTTGAAGCAAATTCTTATTAGCCTACATGTGAATTAATGGCAAGGTTTGACCTTAATATTCCAGCAACATCGGACTATTGGGAACAAATTGGGAAGGTAAAAAAACTGGATAAATGTGTTCCACACAAATTAAATAAGCGTTGGAAGAGACATTGGAAGTTTTTCTTTGCTGTCATGACATAAAAGCAAACCATATTGTTAGGTGATGAAGAATAGCTTCTCTGACAGTTGCAAGTATTGGGCACAATAATTGGATGAAGTTGAACTGCTGAAACACAGTCCAAAACTGAATATTCATCAAAAAAGCTAATGGTGTCTGTTTGGTTGCCCGGCACTGGTATTATCCATTATAGCTTCGTGAAACCTGGTCAGTTGATTACAGCAGATGTCTGTTCCAATCAAATGGACAAGATGATGTCGAGATTGTGACTAAGCAGCCGAGACTGGTCAGTAGAAATGGCCAGTTCTATGGTGAGACAGCGCTTGACTACGTGTCACACAAACAACACTGCTCAAAGTACCACAGCCAGACTCGGAAACTCTAAGGTCATCCACCATATTCACCAGACTTTTCACCAACTGACTACTTGTACTTCTGGGCTTTGGACCGCTCCTTTTTTTTTTTTTATTTTTATTTTTTTTTATTTTTTATTGAATGGTAACTATGTACATTAATGCACTTCTGGGGTACAGTGTGGGGTTTTCACATGCAATCCAAAATACTTCCATCAAACTGATCAACATAGCCTTCATGTCATTTTCTCAGTTATAGTTTTAAAACGTTCTGATTCTACTCTTACAGAGATTCACTTGTACCCCTGTAAGATAGACCTCAAAAATGGTCCCTCCAATCCCCCTCCCTCCACCCATTCCCCCCTCCCTTTTCCCTCCCCCCTTCCCACATTCTTAGGCTATTTGGTTATAGCTTTCATATAAAATGTATAAATTAGTTTCATAATAGGGGTGTATACATTGGATACCTTTTCCTCCATTCTTGCGATACTTTGCTCAGAAGAACATTCTCCAGCTCCATCCATGTGAACATGAAGGACGTAAAGTCTCCATCCTTCTTAATGGCTGCGTAGTATTCCATGGTGTACATATACCACAGTTTGTTGATCCA
>CAUYQV010103762.1:0-69767 GCA_963574575.1 Galagoides demidoff | reverse complement strand
CTGTCTCAAGAAAAAAGGAAAAAAAAAAAGAATACAGTGCATAATACACAGAACATACAAGATATTTGTTAATTGACTCTTTATGTTCCTAAGGCTTCCAGTCAACAGTCAGCTACTAGTGGTTAAGTTTGTAGAAAGTCTAAAGTTATACACAGGTTTTGACTGCACGGGGGTTGGAACCCCTGACCTGCACATTGTTCAAGGGCCAGCTTAGAAGTGGGCCATAAAAAAAAAAAAGAAGTGTGCCATAGAATGTGTAAATGTTTATGAGTGTTTTTAAGCTAATTTCTAACAATCTCGTTGTCCTCGGAAACAGCATTCTGTGTTATATCACATATTAGAATTTATTGAACTTCTGTGGCCTAGCGCGCTGCCAATTTTTATAAATATCCCATATGTTCTTGAATATACAGAATGTTATTCTTAATTGTCAGGGGCAGGATATGCTTATGTCCCTCAGCTTAGGGTAGTTTATATTGTATTTAACAAACACTTAGAGAATGCTAACAATGGCACAGACTTTGTTCTAAATGGTTTATAAATACTGAGTCATCTCATCCTCAGAGCACTCCTGTGTGGGAAGCATAGATTACCACCATTTGGGAGATAAGGACACTGAGGCACAGAGGTGCTGGGGAATTTTCCTGAGGTCAGACACATAGCCGGTAAGTGACAGAACTGGGATTTGAGCCAAGAGTTTGTCTCCTGAAACACTGTTCTGTCCTATGATATTCTAAATGCCCAATTCTTTCTCTCTCTCTCTTTTTTTTTTTTTTTGGTCGTACTATCAAATATTGAAATCAGTCCATCAAAATATCATTCCATAATCATGAGTTTGTTTACCTTTTCAATTATGCCATTTTTGTTTTAAACTTTTTTTTTTTCTGATACCCTGGGTGTAGTGCTGGGTCTCCATCATAGCTCACAGCAACCTTAAATCTTAGACTCAAGCAAGCCTCTTGCCTCAGTCTCCCGAGTACTTCAGGCACTTGCAACAACACCAGGCTGGTTTCTTTTCTATGTTTAGTAGTGATGGAGTCTCACTCTTGCTCAGGCTGGTCTCCAACTTCTAACGTCAAACAATCCATCTGCCTCCGCCTCCCAGAATACTGAGATTACAGGCACAACCCACCAAGCCTAGCTGCTTTAAATATTTTTTAAGGCCATACTATTAAATGTTAGCTGAGTGGAGAATTGTTACATCTCCTTGGCAAATTGCACCTGTCTGCCTCTAATACGTTCTTTTCATCTTAAAGGCCGTTTAGTTCTGCGTTAAAGTAGCTGTGTTAGATTCCTTCGGTTGGTTTTTGCTTGGTGCGTGTTTTTTGCCCTGTAACTTCAGTCTCCCGATGCCCTCCTGTTAGAGTGTCTCTTAGAAACAGCAGACAGCTAGGCTTTGTTTGTGTCTAGTGAGTTCTCACAAGCTGTCTCTTTCTACTTGTGCTTTCGGTGAAGTCATATTTATTGTAATTAATGATGGGAATGGTTTTTACCGGCACTCTATTTATGGCCTATTTCCTAGGATTATTATTTTCTTTTCTCTTCCATCAGATTAATTGAATGTAATTTACTCCTTCTGTGCCCTGTGCTCCCTTAGAAGTTATATAATAAACCTCTAATCTTAGGAGGATTAATTTGTGCTTTTAATAAGCATGTTTGACTTAAGTGTAAATTAAAAATCTCCATTCAGTTGCTGAAGGATGTCGGAAAGCTTAACTCCGATGTTCTTCCTCTCGTTTTATTACTTTTATCCAGCACGACTTCTATATCTTTCAAATTGTGTATCTGCATCATAAGAACAGACTCTTTACTGGCGATGTTTGATTTGCTCACAAGTTCGTCAAATTCTTCCCAGTTTTTTAAGGTTAGTGCTTCTTTCACCGGAGATGTGTGAGTGGCAAATTCTATCTTAATTCTTGTGTGTGTGGTAAGAGTAAGTCGTGTAAGATCTAGCCTCTCAGCAGATTTGTAAGTGTACGATCCTGCTGTACTATCGTACACACTGAGTTGCTGTTACCAGAGGCGTGTACAGCAGATGCCTAGAACTTTGCCATCTCACAGAACCCTAGCTGGTACCTGTTGATCAGCAAAGCCCCACTTCTCCCCCTCCTCATCCCCATTCTGTCCTTTGTTTCCTTCTTTTGAAACAGAACACAATTGTCTTTCAATACATAACTTCGGTCCAATCAAAAAACACCTCAATACAATAAATGAGAAAAAACTGGCATTTGATTGCAATGCTGTCAAACATTAACATCCTTACCATAAACGAGCACTTTGAAATCACTAACAAAGCAACTAACATTACAAGGGAAGTAAAAATAAAAGGGTTAATAAAAAATCAAACAACACCAATGAGTCATCAGGCTGTATCAAGATGATGCAGGTCGACATCATGAATAGAGAAAAAAGTGATTCCTTTGCAATAGTACATTACCAAAAATACTGGCGTCTGACACTTGTCCAAATTGAGGAAGTATGGGTGGGATTTTTTGGTGGGACGATACAGTAACTACACGTTTTCTACGTAGCAACATGCTTCTATAAACTTGTTCTTTGCTTCTGGTTTTCTATGTAGCAACATGCTTCTATAAACTTGTTCTTTGCTTCTGTTAAGTTTGACTGCTTTAAATATCCCACACGTGGACCCACGCTGTAATCGTCCTCCTGTGACCGGCTTACTTCATTTACCATAATGTCCTCTGTTTCTTCCACATTGTCACCTCTCGCAGGATTTTCTTTTTTTTTGTAAGGCTAAATAACATGCCATTGTATGGATACATTGTCTTTTAAACATCTCTCCATCCCTGGAAATAAGCAGGAAATTTGCCAACGTGACTTGGTCCAGACGCACTGTTTCCTGCCCTTGGCCACGAGTGGCAGTGTACCTGCTACTGGAGGTCCATCTGACCATCCTTTTTTCTCAGACTTAGTTATTTCTCTCGTCTTCTGGCTCCTCTTATTACCATCAGCCCAGTGGGGCTCCTTTGTATGGAACCTGCTCTATGTTACTATCAAGTCACAGCTTCCCTGTGCCGTGTTTGTCTCAGCACTGGATGCCACTGTGCTCTACCCGGACCCCCGCCTTCGTCTCCTCACCAAAAATGCGCCTCCCAACAGGACACCAGGGTGGCTGTGAGTTTAAAACCTCCCCACGTGTAGGCTCCTCGCACGTGTCCCTTCTTCGAGGGTCACAGTCCTGCTTTGCCGGGTGACCTGGCGTTAAAAACCACTGTTTCGTGCTCTGCGTCCTGTTTTCTAATTGTTTACAATGGTCTTAGGAAGTGTCCTTGAGAAGGTGAGTGGTGTGCACCCTCTTATCCCTTATCGCATACAATATGAGGGTTATACCGAAAGCTGACTGTTGTCGATCTGACATTCGGATTTAACTGGGTATCCTGTATTTGTGTCTGCTGACCCTGGCACCCCTGCTGCCCGCTGAGGTCGGGAGCGTTTGGGTGGACACCAGATAGGCTGGTGCCCTCACACAGCACTCTCAGACGCAGACCCCTGTGCATCTGATTGAGGGGCCAGCACAGCCTCCCACAGTCCACTGCCCCTCGTCCAGGGCCTGCCACGGTCCCTGCTCAGCCTGAGCAATAGCAGCCCCAGCTCCTGCTGCTTGGTGCTGTCTGGAAGGGTCACGGTCTCATGACTGGCTTTTTCCAAGGCAGAGGCGTCTCCTTGGGACCCCAAAGAGGACATGGGCACACTCCTCCTGCGTAGAGTGGAGGGAAGAACCCTAGATTAGGAGTGATTACGGAAACAGACGGACTAAAAGCAGAGGGAGGCAGGGTAGGGTCGGGTAGGGTGCGCCTCCGCCTCGGGACCTTCCTGACACCATCCTGAGCACCCACTGATGGTAAGAGGAGTCTGCCTGGGTTGGCTTCCTGAAAGGCAGTTTCTCAATTCATGTCCAAATGTCAAGAGTCTCTGCTCGCACTCAGCATTCCTACTTCTGGGAACTTACGGGATGGAAATGTTCCAACCAAGTGCAAGGATGGCAGGTTCAATGGCGTCCATCCCGGCAGGGGTGTCGTACTGGAAACCGGGCACCGTCCATCCAGGTGGAATTGTCAAGGGTCTGTGTGGCAGAATCACAAGCAATCTTCATTATGAAAATGGCCTTGCGAAACTCTATTTGTAGACATGCGAGAAACTCGTGATTGGATTTTAAATAAAAAAGTCACACGGCCCATGAGTAGTAATGACCATTATCAGGTGTGGCCAGGTGACATGCAGATAAAGAAAGAGAGAAACGGAGAGGGAGAGAGGGAAGGGAGGAAGGAAGGAGGATTGTAGCTTCCAAAAACCTTCCTTACAAAGCAACTGACATGCACTTTCTTCAGCTCTTCTCCTAGTGCTGCCTGGAACTTGGACATGATGGCTGGAGCTCCAGCTGCCATTCTGGACCGAAAGGTGAGGACCATAACTCCAGGGTAATGACGGAGGGAAGAGTAAGGATGCTCAGATCTCTGAAGGCTCTGTAGGGCAGGACCACCTGCCATTCCATTTCTGCACTTTCTCATGAGAGAGAAACCAATTTCCATCTTATTTAGACCACTGCTATTTGCAAAGATGTCTCTTGCACTTAAACCTCACCTTGACTAATGTAAGTTGTTACTTTAGCAGGTAGGATTTGGGGGGATTCAAATGTTCTTTCTAGATTGTTCTTTGTTTGTTTCTTTAAATATTTGTCTGTCATTTATATAATTTAAAAAATGTTTTTCAAAGCAAATAAATAAATAAATCTGGCAAATACCCAGCTCTCGGCATGGGGGAGCCATTACTTTAAAGTCTTTGCGTGAACTGTCTTATTTAGTCCTTGTAATGGCCCTGTGGAGGGCATTATCACCCCCATTTGACAGAGGGGAAACTGAGGCACAGAGCAGTTAAGTCACTTGTCCTGGGTCACTCAACATGCAAGCAGCCAGGTCACAGAACATGACTCCTGCCCCCCACTGCTTCCCTGGGGTCCTCCAGCCTCAGAAGCCACCACATGCCCACCCCTGTCTTCCCCTTTGGGCCACCTGAGGTCCTTCCTCACCTGGACTTTACCAGAGGAAGGTCCTGGCTATTGAGACTGCAGGGCGCAGGCAGTGGAAGTTGACACTTTCATTCCCCTCTTCATGGGTTCTGCCGGTATTCCTGAGTGCCCACCAGGCGCCTGGTACTCACTGGCACTGGGTACGATGGTGAACATGGACCCCAACCTCAGGACCCTCAGTCCAGCAGGTGGACAGACGTTAAATAGGCAGCCCTGTGGGTCAGTACTGTCACTGCCCCTGGGCCTGGCCTGACCCTCGCCGGGGAAATCAAGGAAGGCTCCCTGGGAAGTGGCATGTGGTCTGGATCTGAGGCCAGAACAGAGTGACCTGTGACAGCAGGGCCACCAGCCAGCGAGAATGGCACAGGCAAAGATCCAGCAGTCTGAGGAACTTGCCAGGCAGCCCACGACACACACTCATTTCGTGCCCACCACGGCCCTCCCTCCCCCAACCCCAGCAGAACAGAAGTGACTTCATCCATCCTTCCCCGAGGGGAAGGCCGTGGAGCTGTGCTCTGGCCTGGGCCCCCTGCAAAGAGGAAGGGGCCCCAGAAAAGCAGCCCACTCATCCTTCTACCCACAGAGCCCACCTACCACCCCAGGGGCCTCAGTCCCCACAGCTCACCTGCTTAGTCCCCAAACACCACAGGACACAGGCATAAACACCCCCTTTCTCCAAGGACAAACTGAGATGGGCAGCTGAGGGAGAGGTCACCACTGTTTCTCTGCCCTGTGACCTGACCCAGCCCCCATAGTGTCGATTACCCCTCTGAGGCTGCCTGGGGCCACTGTGCCTGGCCACCCTGTAACAGCTGGAGGGGCCAGGCTGGGGTGACAGTGCTGCTCTCCGCTGGTGGGACACAGAGCTCTCTACACTGGTTGCCATGTCACCTTGGGGCTGACCATGCAGGCCAGGCTTCCTGACCTGCTCCAGACCTTCTGCCCCACCAGGGCCCAGGGCTGGGCAGCCCAGGGAAGCTTCTAGCCTCCCAGCTCCTGCCGTGAAGATCTGAGGCTGAGCTGGTTCTGAGAGGCCTGACCTGGGGCCCCACTGGGTCTGAGTCACCACTAACTCCATAGATTCTTGTTTGAAAATGTCACTCATATTTGTCACCTCCCTCTTGTCCCTCTCACATCAGCTGCAGTGTCCTTCTAATAACAGGGGTCGTGCTGCCCCAAATACCTGAAAAAATTTATCTGACCTCCTCACTCCCCTCTCAGCCTTCAGTGGCTCCCCAGTGCCCTCAGTCCAAACACTGCCTCCACTTCCAACGTAGCCACACAGCAGGGCCCCTGCCCAGGTCTGTGGCCTCAGAGGCTGGGACGGGACATGTGCCCCACGTGCAGCCTCGCCCACCAGCCTTCCAGGGTACTCACAGGTCTACCCGCCCCCAAGGGAGGGGGCCGGAGTGAGGGGTGAGACTTCCAGTCTGTGCTCCCAGCAGCAGTTTCAAAAGAGTTTGTTTTCTTTCAAAACAGAATCTATTGAGCGTCCAGGCAGCCAGTGGGTCTGGGGCCAGAGCCCAGGGAAGTGCTGTGAGCACTGGGTGCTGAGTTGACATCACGGGTAGGCCAGTGCCCACAGGTGTGTGGCCAGACCGCAGGCAGCAGGCAGTGGGGCCTCCCCACGCTGAGCCAGTTCTGACGTGAGGCTTCTGACCTGGCCCACCCCTAACTGAAGGCCCAAGCAGCCCTGAGTGTCCATGCCCTGCCCCTCATGGGCTCAGTCCAACCCAGGGGCCACCTCTGGGTAACGGCACTTGTGCCCACCTGGCCTTCAGCCACACACTGGGGCCAGGATGGCTGGTTCTGTCCCCCTGCCCCAGCATGGACATCCTCGTGGCAGGGTGGGGCGAGCACGAGGCAGTTGCCGGGTTTATTTGACGACCGCGTGTCATTTGCCTCAATCACTGAATCTCCCAGTCAAACTCTGAAACCCTTTCCCTCTGTTTACAGGTGAGGGAGTTGACGTTCACGGCGTTTACTGGCTGCCTTCCCGGTCCAAACTCTGTCTCTTTCTCCCTCCTTCCTTCACCCGTCCTCCCTCCCCTTCCACTGTCCACCAGTAGAATCCTATGCTGGGCACATACCCTTCCAGATCAACACTGCATTTTCCAGACTGTCTTGTAACAAGTCAGGGCCACAAATAAGTTCTGACCAAGGTTGCTGAAGCCACACATGGCCTCCCAGTCATGCCCTTGATGGGAAGAGGTGTATCCTCCCCTCCTCTTTCCCCAGGTTGGACTCAAGATGGAAGTTGCTTATTGAGGATGGCAGAGCAGGAAGACGGGAGGAACATGGCCCCTGGCACTGCCCTGGGCTGCCTACCTGGCCTTTTATGCGAGAACTTTGGAAACTGAGCTGCTCAGGTCTCTGTTACGCAGCTGTGTAACTAACTGACTGGCTAATGCAGGACTGCTGAGCTCCCAGCCAGCCTCTCCAGCACTGGTCCAGCTACTTGGGCAGGTGGACCCAAGGCATCGTGCTGCCCGGAAAGCTCACGGTCTGCCATGGCACGGCTACTGGGCTATCACATTCAGCCCAGGACCTGACCTGGGCAGGGGACTGGCATGGCCTGAGAGCCCAAGAGCCGGACCGGGTGTGTACTTTGGAAGATACAGAAGAGGAGAGACACAATGATTATCAAGTCCTGACGCTGGCAGGGTGCTGGGTGGGCGGTGGTCTCGTTGTGTCCGAGACCGAGTGGTCTTGGTCCATCTTTTGGGCACCTGCAAGAAGCAGGCCCTCAGGCCAGGCACGTTCACTTTGCCTGTGTTCCTCTATTTGTAACAGCGTCGTGAGATCTAATCACACACGATACACGATACGGTTCACCACTACAAGGAGGGCAGTGCGAGGGTCCTTAGTGTGTTCAGAGCCCTGCAGTCCGCACAGATCCCACATCAGAACATCTCCATCCCCCCATAAGCCCCACATCACCCCTTCCCAGCTCCCCCACTCCCCACACACCCATGTCCCTGCAACCACTACTCTGCCCTCAGTCTCTGTAGACGCGCCAAGTCCGGGCATCTTGTTAACCGGGATCATGTGGCGCCCGCAGGCCTTTGGGGCCGGCCTCTTTCCCTCAGGGTGGTGTTTCCAAGTTTGCCCCATGGCAGCGTGTGCCAGCGGCCCTTTCCCTTTCAGGGCTGAAAAGCATTCCCTTGTAGGGGCGGAGCGCACTCTACCATCTGCTCCCCAGCTGTGGACACGGCACCCTTTCCATCCTGGCCATTGTAAACACCGCCACTGTGAACGTGGGTGTGCAGGTTCCGTGGGGCAGATGCTTTCAGTTCTCTTGGGGAGATACCCAAGTCTCGGATCAGTGGGTCACACAGTAACTCCGTGGAAACTTGTAGGTTCATTTTGCCCTGGGACTGGGAAGGCGGCCAGGAGGGGTCAGACCAGCCTGGGCTAAGGTTCTGGTTCCACCGCCTGCATGTTGGTGCCCTCGGGCTTGTTCTCAGGCAGGACGGGTTCTGCCTTTGCTGGTCAGTAGCACAGCAGGGGGACGTGTATGTGTGTGTGTGTATATGTGTGTACATGTGTGTATGTATATATACATATGTGTGCGTGTGTGTGTGTGACAATTGCCACTTTGCAGGAGATTCTGTGTTTAGTGCCTGGCACTTGGGGGGTGCTCACAGACACGAGTCCTTCCTTTGGGCAGGTGGGGGGTGCAAGACAGAAAGAGGAACAAGGACTGACACCCTGCTGATGTCACACTGCCCTCGAATTTGCCTCCTAACCTCTCTGGACCTGGCTGAGGGGACACAGACCTGCCCACCACCCCTGCCTGCCCTATCTCAGCCCACAGTCACCCCTGGTGGCCCTGGGTTATCAGGCAGGGGGGTCACAGAACCCTCAACTTTCCCCCACATCCCTGGCAGAGGCTGAGACTGGCCCTGAGCAGGCAGGGGACTTCAGGAAGGGGAGTCTGGGCTTCTCCCAGGGGCGTCTGTCCTGACTCAGGCTCTTGTTCCAACCCCAGGTCACCCTCTCCTCTCCACGTCCAAGTGAACTTAGCCCTGCTGCATCGTTGGAAGGGACGTCACCCTGTGTGGGTGGCAGTTGGTATGTGAACCCAAGGCCTTCGGCACCTCTCAAAGGCCTGCGTGGCTCCTGGACTCCGCTGGTGTCCCTGCCCTGACCCAGGCCACCTCGAGTATTAGCTTACCTGAGCCATCGCGTTCAGCCCCCACAAGGCCCCTATGAGGCAGGCACTGTCCTTTCTCCACTTCACAGATGAGGAAACTGAGGCAAGAAGAGAAGAAACTTTGCCCAGGTCACAGTTGAGGTGTCTCAAACCCAGGTCTGGCAGATGCCAGAGGAACCCCTGACTGACCTTCATCACCCAGAACAGCTCTGGGGGCCAGAACCCTGTACAGCCCTCTGTGGCACAGGGCTCACACCCCTGCTGGGCCAGCTAAGAGACATGAGCCAGGCAGGGGCAGAAATTGGCTTAGGAAGCACCAAACTCAGTTTGGAGGTGGCCCCCCACTATCCTTCTCTGACATTCAAGACGAAGCTGCAGGGGTGGGTGGAGGGGTGGGAGTACACCTCAACCCTGCGAGAGCAGGGTACCCACATATGGAGGGCAGCCTGGGACAGGCAGGGTCCCTAGATCCTCAGCCTCTGCTCCACCTCCTTCTCACTGTGTGACCTAGCAGGTGCCATGTGTCTTGAGAAACAGTTTCCTTCTCTATTAAATGGCAAACTTATCATGGGTATCTTGTATAGATTATCAGTATTGAATGCTAATAAACTGTGAGCTTACTATTTGCTGAGCCCTATGCTGAGTGCCTAATAACAATTGGTTCACTTAACCTGAAATTTGAATCCAGATCAGATTCAAGAGCTGACATTCATAATTTCTGCCTCTTCCCTTAATAATTTAACAGCTACCATTCCTTTATTGAGCATCGGCTGAGTTCGGCAGCAGGTTATGGTTTCATGTGACTTCTTGGTCTTTATGACAACCCTCTGAGTAAGTACTGTTATCATAATCCCCACTTCAAAGAGGAAACTGCAGCTCAGAGAGGGTGAATCACTTGCCCAAGGTCACACAGCTGGTTTGTGGCAGAGCCAGGATTTGAGTCAGGCCTTTGTGACTCTAGGAGCTATGCATATAGCCATTCTGTTCTGTGCTGCCTCCTAAATGCCCAGTCTGGTGCCCTAAACTGGAAAGAGCCCAGTTGTCCATCAGCAGCGTGTGCATCTGTGTATGTGTATGTGTATACACAATAGTAAATTGTGAGCTTACTATACATAGGGTACAATTAAAATTGTAATACTGAAGCCATGTTTGGCTTCTGCAATTATATGAGATACAAGATACAGTATACAAGGTAATAAACATTATCGGTATATAGCAAGTATTACAATTTCAATACAGTTTTTTCCTTTCTTAAAATGTGTGTATATATATATATATATTTTTTTTTTTGGCCCCCTGTGTGTGTGTGTGTATGTGTCTGTAGAGATTGAGAGAGAGAGAGAGAGAGATCATGCCATCAGCCTCCTTGCTCTTAGGTCTTTGAATTCCACCACTGGCTCTTCTGGGTCTCTCGCTTGCAGAGTTGTGGCACTTCTCAGCCTCCACAATCCTATGAGCAATACCTTATGAGCCAATAAATTTTATATATCCTATTGATTCTGTTTCTGTAGAGAGCCCTGACTATTCCAGTGGTGGTTATGTGGATGGACACATACACATGGGTCAATTACAATATTGATCTGAAGCAGTATTCTTCAGATCATTTTAACAGAATTTAGAATCTAATAACATAACATTAAGATTACCCACGGCACCACGCAAAATTATTTGACATACAAAGAGGTGGGAAAATGTGACCCATTCTCAAAGGGTAAAACAGTCAACAGATGCAAACGCTAAGACTCAGACTCCGGAATTATCAGAATAACTAAAGCATCTACAATAACGCTATTTAATGAGGTCAAGGAAAACACATTTGAAATGAGTAAGTAGATAAAAAAAAAATCTCAGCAGAAGAAGGTATTGAAAGAGGATATAGAAAGTTTAGAACTAACAAAAAAATACGTGAAATGGTTAAAAATCACTGGATGAACTAAATAGCAGAATGAAGATGATAGAGGCAAAAGTCAATGAACCCAGAGGTCAATAGTCATGATCCAATCAGAAGAACACAGAAAAAACAGGTTGAGAGAGGAAACGAACAGAGCATCGGGACTCTGTAGACCTGTATCAGAGAGCTAATACACTATAGTCATAGTCCAGAAGGAGAAAAGAGAGATGGGAACAGAAAATCTTTAAAGAAATTACGACCAAAAAGCTCCCATATTTTAGTAAAAGACATAAATTTACAGATTCAAGAAGTTCAGAGAAACGCCAGACAAGATAGCACGGTCCAAAAACCTGTGCATAGACACATTATGAGCAAACTGACGAAAAACAAAGATAAACAAATAAAAAAAAAATCTTGAAAGCAGCTAGAGAGAAAGACACAGTGTGTAACAGGGAACAACAATACAATAACCTCAGACTTCTCATTAAAACCACGGAGGTCAGAAGGCAATGGAACAGCATATTTAAAATGCTGAGAGGGTGTGCGTTGGGGGAATTCCATAAACTCAGAATTCTACTCTACAGAAAATATCTTTTCTCTTACATTCTTTAAAATGCAGAGAACGCACAAATCTCTAAGATTTGTCTTAGAGACAGGATCTCACTATTTTGCCCAGGCTGACCCCAAGTGACCCTCCTGAGTAGCTGGGACACACCACTGTGCCTAGCTGCAAACATTTTAACACTGTCTGGTGGTGTTTGGCTGTGTGTGTGTGTGTGTGTGCCAACTTTAAATTAAAAATGGAGGGTGGCAAAGGGACCTACCTGTTTTCAAGGTTTCCGTATTTTACATAAAATAGAACAATATTAATTCTAATTAGACTGAGAAAATTTACGTATATTATTTTTCCTAAAGTAATCACATACACAGAAAAAAATATATAGCCAAAAAGCCAATAGATAGATTGAAGTGGAATACTAAAAAAATTCAGATAATCTAAAAGCATGCTGGAAGAGGAAGTAAAGAACCCCAAAATAGAAATGATCAACATTAAATGTTAATATTCTAAACACTCCAGTGAAAAGTTAGAGATGGACAATACGGATTTTTAAGCAGCGAGACCTAATTATGTGCTGTCTACAAGAAAGACACATGTAGGTTAGAAGTAAATAAATTGAATAGGGTACTCCCCGCAAAGAATAAGTGAGAGATGTCTGGGTAGTTATATTAATATGAGTTAATATAATACTAAGTTTTAAGATAATATTATCAGAGATAAAGGGGATGACTAGTCAGGAAGATGTGAAATTACTAATTTTTGTGTGTCTAATTACAGAGCCCCAAAATACATGAAGCAGAACTGACAAAGCAAAGGTAAGTAATATGCACAGATTCTGCAATCATACAGGCAGGTTTTAATACCCCTCACAGTGATTAAAAGAACAAATCTGCAAAAAATCAGTGATATCATAGAAGGTACACACAGCACTATTCATCCCTTTGATCTAATTGATATTCACAGGCTGCTACATGCAGATTGCAGAGTACCTGTTATTTTCAAGTGTACATGGCACATTCACCAAGAAAGACCATGTGCTGAGCCAGAAAACAAGTCTCAGTAGATTTAAAAGAATAGAAATCCCACAGACTGTGTCCTCTGACAACTGAATCTAATTAGAAATCAATCACAATAAGACATCTAGAAAAACGCCAACATCTATAAATGATTCATGAACCTCCAAATGACTCATGAATTCAAGAGGAACTCACAAAGGAAATCAGAAAATAATTTGGATGGAATGACAGTGAATCTAATCACCTCAAATCTGAAGGACGTAACCAATACAGTGCGTGGAGGGAAACTTAGAACAGAAAATAAGACCAATCTAAAATCAATTACCTGAGGCTCCACCGTAGGAAGCTAGAAAAAGAAAAGCAAAATAAACCCAAATTAAGTAGAAGGGGTGAGAAATAACCCAAAAAGCTGATTGAGAAAAAAAATCAACAAAATCAATAAATTCTTAGCCAGACTATTGAAGTAAAAAACAAGAGAATATAAATTACCAATACCACAGATTCTAGAGATCATGAACATTTTATACCAAAAATTAAACAGACAAATTTCTTTCAAAATACAATTTAAATTAATACAAGATGAAACAGAGTCTCTGAATAACTCAACATCTGTTAAAGAAACTTACTGCACTGTTGTAAACACACACGCAGAACTTCTGAAAATGAAAACCCAGGTCTGGATGGTTTTGCTGCTTAATTTGATCAAATATTCAAGGAAGAAACAAACTACTCTTAAGGAATATTTTCAGAAAATGAAAGACGGGGGAACTTTGCCCAACTCATCTTGTAAGGTCAGCATTTATAAGGCCCCAATACAAAAACCTGGCAAAGACACTTAAAAAAAAACATTATAGACCAGCTTCCTTTATGAATATATAATACAAAAATCCTTTTAAAATATTAGCAAAACAAGTCCCACAATATATAAAAAATAATAATATACCCAGGGATAAGTAGGGTTTAATCCAGGAATGCAAGGTTGGCTAAACATTTAAAGATGAATCAATATAATTCGTATACTAATCAAATAAACCTTAAGCATTTTAAATTGATATCGGAAAAGCATTTGATCAAATATTATGCCTGTTCATAGCTCTTAAAAACTCAACAAACTATTAATAGAGAGGAACATCTTCAAAGGAATAAAGGGCATCCACAACAAAGCTATAGCCCATATTATGACTAATTGTGAGCCTGACATTTTTTCCCTTGAAGATCAAGGAATGGGTCAAGGTGTTCACCTGCTTTGACAATATCTAGTTAACACTGGGCTCGCAATCCTGACTATTGCAATAAGGAAAAAAAAGAAGAAGAAGAAAAAGGGCTGTATAGTTACCAAAAATTGAGAAAGAAGAAATAAATCTTCCTATTTGTAGCTACTATGATTACAGTGGAATCTCCACAGCTGACCACCTCCCTACAGTGATTGCCTCCTTAGTTTGACCTAATTTCCATAGACTGGACACACCCCACATCTACGTATCAGTACAGTAGGCCTTGTTCCTGACGTTGACCAGTTTGTTACAGTCCTTTGGAGGGGTCAACTTAGAGATTCTATATATTATAGGAAGTCCCAAGAAACCTAAAAAATAACCATTAGAACTATAAAGACCCTACCAAGGTCACAGGATACCAAAGTTAATGTACCCAAATTAATCATATTCTTATACAAACAGCAGCAAATAGTTGGAAAATGAAAAAAAAAATTAAATTCCACATAAAGTAGCACCAAAAAACCCTCACAAAATACTTAGGATCAATCTAACAAAAGACAAGAAAGACTCTATTCTGAAAATTAGAAAATATTGCTGAGAGAAATTTAAGACCCAAATAAATTAAGAGATACTGCATGCTTATAAACAGAACAACTCAATATGAAGGTGGTAAGGGCTCACAAATCTAGCTACAGATTTAACACAATCCTGATAAAAATTGACGAGCTCATTCAAAACTTTGTTTAGAAATGCAAAGACTTAGTAAAATTTTTTTTGGAAAGAAGAGCAAAGTCGGAGAACTTATCTGATTTCACGACATACTTGAAAATCTGCAGTAACTGAGATGGATCAGTCTTAGTGTAAGGACGGACACACGGATCCGTGGAACAGAACGGGGAGTTCAGAGATTGGCTCACACACACAGGTTCGACTGATTCTTGAACAAAAGTGCCATGACAATTCAGTGAAGGGGAGAAAAAAACTTTTCAGAAAATGGTTCGGAGCATTTCTATTTCCAAATGGCAAAAAAACAAATAGAAATCCTCACTCAAAGGTGAAAGCAGAGGAGAAACTAATTGTGATCTTGGACGGTAGGCTAAGAGTTCTAAAATTAACAGAATACAAAAAAAATCACCAGTGGTTAAAGTTGACATATAGGTCTTTGTCAAAATTTAAAAATTCTGCTCTTTGAAAGACACCAATGAGAAAATAAAAGGGCTAATCACAGTCTGAGAGATGATACTTACAGCCCATTTATCAAACAAAGGATTCTTACGTGGAATATGTAAATAACGCTTACAACTCAATAAGGGGAAGAAAATGGCAAAAAAAAAAAAAAAAAAGGAATAAAAGATTAGCATAGGTACTTCACTAAAGGAGACTTACAAATGGACCCAAGAATCATTATAGAATTAAAGACTGAAACTAAAATGAGCCTCCCGGACACAGCCCTTAGGATGACTGAAATCCAAGAGTGCTCTAACAAAGTGTAGGTGAGGATGATGACCCCCTAGAACCCAAGTATATACCGGTAGGAGTTTAAAATGGTGTAACCACTCAGGAAAAGTTTTCCAGTTTCTTAGAACGTTAAATATTGGCCTATCACACAACCCTCCAATGCCACTCACTCAAGAGAAATGGAAACAACGGTCATGCCAAAATCTGTAGACAAGTGCTCATAGCAGTTCTGTTCATAAGAGCCCCAAACGGGGAACAACCCAAACATCCATCATTCAGTGAAGAATAGCCCAAAACCTGGGCCAGTCTGCATCGTACCCATCACACAGTGGAACTCTACCGCCCAGTGAGAAGGAGGGAATTGTCAATACACACCACACGGTGGATGAATTTCCAAACAACTGCATTAAGAGAAAGATGCCAGACCAAAAAGTAGACAATGTACATTCTCTGTGATTCTGTCTGTCCCCAGCTGAAGAAAACGCAAACTAATCTACAGTGAAAGAAAACAGACTGGGGGTTACCTGGGGACAAGCCAGGGTGGGGGGTGGATGGCAGGGGTACAAGGACAGGAGACTTGGGAGAGGGCTCAGAGCCTTGATGGTGTCAATGGTCCCACGTATTCCTCTTACACCCAACTGATGACACTGTACACCATACACTTCAAATATTCAGTTTATTATAGTTGCAGTAGTCCTCAATAAAATCGAATTAGAAATTTACTGAGCTGTCTACTTGAATGTCCTTAAGTTATACATTCATAAAAAAGCAAATGTCAATTAAAAACACCTTTTGATCATGCATCCCGTCCCCCAGCTCTCTCTGCGTTCCCCAAATGAATCCTTCCATGTTCCTATTGCACTTGGGATAGAAACTGTTATACCCAAAGCAAGTGCAATAGAGAAACGCCAGCACACTGAGTCCAAATTAAACAAGGGTCCTTTATCGGCCAGGCCAAGAGCAGGCTCATGCCTCAGTCTCTCGACCCCAGAAGCAGGGGTGGGAACCTTTTATAAGGGGCTTTCAGTAAGGGAGGGGGAGTCCTTAATACAAGCCAAATTTGACAAGAGCCAACCCCTGGTGAGGTGAGTCCTCACAATGGGAAGCTGGGTTTTGCAGTTATTACCAGACTCTTTCAGCTGGGTTTCCTGTCTTAAAGGGGGAGTGTTGAAAGGCCCCAGCAAGATGGAGTTGGGGCATAACAAATGATGCTTCCCACCCTCGCTGGGCTGCCTCCAATTTCCTCCAAACATCACATCCTTCCCTGTCTCATCTGCCCACCTGGAACCCTGCTGTGTTAGTCTGCTAGGGCTTCCCTGACCTAGTTCCACCACACGGCAGCGGGCACTTACGGCCTCACAGTCTGGAGGCTGGACGTAGAGACCCAGGTATCTCAGGGTTGGTTCCTTCGGAGGCCTCTCTCCTGGGCTTGCAGACGGCATCTTCTCCCTGAGCCCTCACCTGGTTGTCCCTCTGTGAAATTTGTATCTGAATTTCTCTTGTTTAAGTCCATCAGGTGCATTGCGTTAGGGTCCCCCCCGGTGACCTCACTTCAGCTTGATGACAAAGCATTGAACTCCAAACCAGGTCACTCCACGGTGCTGGGGTCAGGATGCCAACATACACATCTGAGGCCACAGTTCAGACCTAAACGCCCAGCTCTTCCTCTGGCGTGGCCAGCCTCTCCAGCTCTTCTCAGCTCACTCCCTCTTTCATCACAAAGCATTTCCCTGACCCATCAGGCAAGGCTGGCCCTTTCAGAAGATGCTCTGGGTGTCCACTGTGCCGCACGGACCAGTGGTCCCTGCTTGGCTAACCTTGGCCTTCCTGCCAGCACCATGCTAATGCAGGTTTCAGTGAAATGCCATGTCTGGCTTCAGTGGACCATCTCCAGGGCCCCAGAGGGTGTAGAGAAGCTTGAGATTGCTGTCTGCACCCTCCTGGCTAGAAGGCAATCACACAGGCTACTGCAGGCAGGGGCAGGTTTCCGGGCTTCCTGGCCTCTCTGTCCATTTCCATGAGAAGAACTCAGGGCTACACCTGCAGAAGCCCCGAGAGATGGACAGCAGGTGTGGGCCCTTGGCCTCCCAGAGCCTCAGTGTCCCTACCTGGAGCACAAGATTACAGTGGCCCTGAGATGCAGGGCTGCTAGAGTGTAAGCTGCATGTAACAGCTGGTATCAATCTTGGCACAGGACTGTCAGCAGTAGGGGATGGAAGCTGGTAGGCAGAGGGGCCTAGAGCCAGTCCCACCTCCAAGCAACAGGTGGGTCCTGACAGCCGACCAGCAGTGATCCCAGAGTTGGTGAGTTGTCTCTTAGAAAAGCTTGCCTTGCCCCCCCCCACCCCAAATATGAAGTGAAGTATGCAAGGCCAGGGTGAGCAGACCAAAATCCACACTCTGCAGAGAAGAGATGGAACAGGGAGTTTCTACAATGTATTATTCAGAGGGTGTGGTATATGCCCCCCCAAATTAGCAGGTATAGAAATAAAAAATAGGCCGGCAAATGTATCACATAGTTGAGAAGAAAATAGTCCATAAAAACTAACCCCAAGGTAATTCATGGGCCCATGAGGCCATCACAAGGACATAGAAAACATTAACCACAAAATTTAAAATATCGATACATCGACTTCATCACATTTAAAATCTTCTGTACTTCACAAAACATGGTAAGGAAACGGACAGCAAACCACAGACCGGGAGGGAATATTTGCAACACACATCTCTGACAAAGGAGGTTTATTCAGACTCTCTAAAGGACTCTCAAGACACAATCATAAGATAAACAACCCAATAAAAATGTGGGCAAAAGGTACGCTCATCCACTCCACGAAAGCAGATGCCTCACTGGCCAGTGGACACACACGGTGAGGCTCATCGCGTTGGTAATCATGAAATGCAAACTGAAACCACAGTGGATGCCGCCCCACACCCGCCCCGGCGATGCCTATGAAGGGCGGGCAGAACGGAACGCTGGCAAGGTCGCAGGGCCTCGGAATTCTCGTACACTGATGGTGGGCGTGAAGTATCATACAATCACTCAGAAATAATTTGGCAGTTTCTTACAAAGTTAAATATATCATCTTGACTATACAACCCACTCCTAGGTATTTTCCCAAGAGAAATAATATCCACCCACAGGAAGATTCATACATAGCAGCAGAGACTGGAAACAAGCCAGCTGCCCCTCAACACATCAGTGGATAAACAATCTACGGAATATTTGCAATAAAAAAAGAGCAGAGTAGAGATGCCCCTGCCCCGTGCAGGGCTGAGCTAAAGCGGAAGGGGAAGAGCCCAGCGTGCAGCAGCCACAGCAGCAGGTGAAGCCAACCGGCTAAGGAGGAGGCCAGTTGTTACCTGTAATGGGGAGTGGGCAGGCTGACTGCAAAGAGACATGAAGGAACTTTCTGGAAGGGTTCTCTATCTTGGTAAACGTGCTGGTTACCCAATTATGTGTATTTGTCGACTCATTGAATCATACACTTACGTTGGCTGGTTTTATCGTATGAAAATTATACCTCAACAGAGCAGATTTAAAAAACTCTTTGAGCTGTACACTGAAAAGATGTACAACGTAGTAAATGCAAATTACACCTCCGTGGAGTTGGGTTTTTTAAAGCTCCAGGCATGGGGCTGGGTGTCTTGTCTTCCCTCTCTGCCCCAGACTAAACAGCATGACACACGCAGAAGTTTGTGTGCCCAGATGCAAATGTCATCTGGGGGGGCTTGGCCAGGCCTCGGGGCAGGAGGGCAGGGCCAGCATTACCCTAATGGCAACTCAGTTTTTTTGGAAGCCACATCCCAGGCAGTTTTGCCATGTCCCACCAACTAACTGTCCCACCTCTCAGAGGCTAAAACAACAAAGGTGTATGTCTCACACAGTCTGCATGGGTGCCACAAGCCTGCCCTGCGGTGTCCTCTTCAGGGTCCAAGCTGAAGGCACAGATGCTAGTGGTGATGCTGTTCTCATGGTGACACCCCATGGCTCATAAAGCCTCCACTCAGACCAAGAGCCCACCTTGGACCACGTCGTAAAGTCCATTGACCACAGTAAGGGGATACACAGTCCAGCAGCACAGGGATGGGGTCAAAGGCTCTGCTACATGGGCACTGCCGAGCTACAAGGTGAGAGTGACATTGTTCCATCTTAGAGAGATGGGGCAGTGACTGTTGGGAAGTGCAGTCTGCAACATCTTCCAGTCAGCTTCGGCAAGGCAGGAAATCCATGCTCTGCTCCCTGCCTGTGTCCTCCGTGTCTCTCTCTCCACTGGGTGGGGAAGAGCAAGGAAGAGGGTGATGAGTTACTCTCCTTTCCGTCCTTCAAAGCCCCCAGGCCTGCTCTCCACCACCCAAGTCCCCCAGGTGCCCCGGCTGTTCCCAGTGTCTGGGCCCTGCAGGCACAGTGTCAAGATTCCAGGGAAGCTGTACTCTGACACCTGTGTATCAGGAGATTACCCCACCAGGTCCTGAACAAGGGAAGTCCTACCACCAAAAAAAACGTTTGCAAACAGTGGTATTGTCTCATTCAGTCCCATAGCCCTTAGGAGTGGGAGCTTTTGTGTCCAGAGAGGTTAAATGACTCACTGGGGGATACTCTGCTGGTGCTGTGGGGAGTTGAAACGTGAGTTAGACTTGTGTGTTCTGAGACTCTGCCCCAAATCAGGCCATCTCTGAGCAAGTCTGTGTTGTGAGAAGCTGACTAATGGCCCCCAAAACATGTCTATATCCTAATGCCTGGAGCCTGGGAATCTGCAAAAGGGCTTGGCAGATGTAAGTGATGGATCCTCAGCTGTGAGATGAAGCAGGTGGGCCTGAAATGTAATCACAGAGTCCTGAGGCAGAGAGGCAGAAATGAAGTCATATTATAACACAACAGAAGCAGATGTGGGGAGGAGTTGGGAAGGCCCCACATAGCTGCTTTTAAACACAGAGGAAGGAGCCCTAATCCAAGGGATGCAGGCGCCTTCGGGAAGGTGGAAGGAGCAACAGATCCCCCCTAAGACTCCAGACTAACTCACCTTCCAGACGCCTTGATTTTAGCCCAGGCAGACTAATTTGAGCCTTCTGATCTTCAGAAGTATAAGAGAATAAATGTGTGTTATTAAAAGCTGCTACATTTGTGCTAATTTGTTGAAGCAGCCATAGGAAACTAACACACCTGCCAAGCAATGGAACCTTTCTCAACAGCATGGAGCTCTCCATGATACAATCACATCAGCTACGGCATTAGACTGTCACAGCCTGACAACCTGGTAGGTCAACTGAAGGACACTTGGCTTGGAGAGGTAAAGTGACATCCCCAGTGTCACAGTCACTGAATGGTGGAGCCAGGACTGGGTCCATGTCTTTGGCCTCAGTGGCCATGGTACCAAGACCTGGGTGTTAGATCCGGGTGGAGGAGGCACGTGGCCTGGGATGGCGAGCATCCGCTGCTTTTTTACCTGTCCCGCCCCCATTCCTAACATGCCTAGAGCCATCCTCTCCACCCATGAGAGGTGCAGTTTTCCCCTGATTCACCGACCTACCCCACATCCAGCCAATAACTGCATCCTTTATCTTGGTCAGCTGGAGTCAGTTTCTATTCCCTGGGCACAAAGAACCACAACGGAATCCCATGGGTGCCCCAGGGGTGCAAGAGAACTTGGCACCTCTGCCTCTGTGGGCAGCCACCTGCCCCGCCCCCAGCTCCCAGCCTCCCACACCTGGGGTAGACAGAGCTGAGCAATATCACCCACCAGAGTTCCCACATATACTTACTGCAGGGGCTGGTGGGGTTATCCAGCCCACACCAGCTGTCCTGGGACAGCACCTGCCCTATGGCCTTATTGTTGCTAGGTGAAAAAATTATTAAATGTCCTGGTAGGACAGAATTTTCAGGGGGAGAGACACCTGGCTGCAGATTGGATTGACAAAGAGACTCCAGGGACCAGAAAGATTTTAAGATAACAAGATTTCCATCTTTGGCCCAAAGCAGGAGGGAAGGGCTAATTGGGAAGGTGGGGC
The DNA here is from genome assembly GCA_963574575.1 of Galagoides demidoff. Classification (NCBI taxonomy): domain Eukaryota; kingdom Metazoa; phylum Chordata; class Mammalia; order Primates; family Galagidae; genus Galagoides; species Galagoides demidoff. Next base: position 48,417 of record CAUYQV010103762.1, on the reverse strand, counting down.
AGAGAATCAGAAAAACTATGTTTCCTGAGTGCCCCCCACAGGTCTGCCAAAGTTCTAGAGTTTTGGTCCATTTTAGCTGTCTTTATGGCCAGTCTGTCAGGGAAAGGCTGTCAGTATCCATTATGCAGTTGAGTAAACAGTAGCTGAGAGTTTTTTTTCCCACCCCAATTTGTATACAACCAATTAATAGTGGGCCCAGGATTTTAAGTCCCATCTTTCTGATCTCAAAGCTCATGCTTTTTTCACAGCATGAGAAGGCCTGAAGCTGCTGTTGGGACCACATCTGGCTACTGCAAGCCAGGCCAATTCAGTAAGTCCATATTGAGCACCATCTGTGGGTAAGGGGCTGAGCAGAACTCAGGGGAGAGCCCTCAGGTCTTAAGATCTGTCCTGGTGGATGACCATTCAATGGGGCAGCCAGGAAAAACCTGTCTTGCTGCTGTGAGAAAAGTAAGGCCAGGCAAGAGAGCTCGTATATGGGGGAATAGTTCAGGTCATTGAACTGATGAAGGGGGGAAGGCTGCCTGAAGGAGGGGTCATCTGAGTTGGTCACCAAGGGCAAGAAGGATTTTTACAAGTAAGAAGCTGAATTTTTCTCAACTACTAAATTGGAATCATCATAAAAGCCTCTCACGACACACATATGCACATACATACACAGGCACAAACACAGTAGATGCATAAATAGCAAGAAAACAATAGCACAAAGGTTGGGAGGTGGAATAAAAGTATATTGCTGTAAATTTATTTTATTATATGTGAAGTAGTATAATATCGCTTGAGGATAACATCACTCAATGGTAGACTGTGATGAGTTAAAGATATATACTATACCCCCTTTAGCAATCACTAACATAACACACAAAAAAGGATTATAGCTAATAAGGCAACAAATAAGATAAAATGGAGGAATAAAAAATACTCAGTTAATCCCAAAGAAAGTAGAAAGTAGAGAAAAGGAAATAAAAAACAGGTAATACAAATACAAAATGAAACATGGTGGTAGAATTAGATGCAATCATATCAACAATCACATTAAATGTAAATGTCTAAACATCCCAATTAAAAGGCAGAGATTGACAGAATAAAAAGGCAAGACCCAATTATATGCTATTTACAAGAAATCCACTTTAAATATAAAGGCATGAAGGGCGGCACCTATGGCTCAGTGGCAGGGCGCTGGCCCCATATACCTAGGGTGGTGGGTTCAAACTCGGCCCCGGCCAAACAGCAACAATAACAAAATAAAAAAAAATAGCCAGGCATTGTGGCCGGTGCCTGTCGTCCCAGCTACTTGGGAGGCTGAGGCAAGGGAATGGCCTAAGCCCAGGAGTTGGAGGTTGCTGTGAACTGTGTGACACCATGGCACTCTACTGTGGGTAACTCTGTCTCCACAAAAAAATAAAAATAAAAAAAGATAAAGGCATGAATAGCTTTAAAGTAAAAGGATAATGCTAATACTAGCCAAAAAGGAAAAAAAAAAAAAACGGAGTTGCATTATGAGTAGCAAAGGAGATTTTAGAGGAAAAAATATTACCAGGTTCTATAAAGGCTCGTTTCATAATGACAAAGGAGTCAATTCTCAAATAGACATAATAATTCTGTACCAAAAAAAGATCTTCTAAACACTTGAGGCAAAAACAGATAAAACCATAATAAAAATAGACAAATCCACAGTTAAATTTGTAGATTTCAACAACCCTCTCCCAATAATAGATAGAACACTATTAGTAGGTCAATGAAGATGTGGAAGACATGAACAGGACCATCAAAACTAATCCAGATTGGTATGTTTAGAACATTTCAGAATACACATTCTATTCCAGTACACACAGAACATTTCCAAAGATTTACTGTATTCTGGGCCATAAAAACATCACAATAAATTTAAAAGAATTCAAGTTATTCAATATGTATTCTCTGGTCAAAATCAAATTAAACACTAATAATGGAAAGATATCTGAAAATCCCCCCCAAAAAAATTTGAAAACTAAGTTGTATTTCTCAATAATCCAGGGTTTCAGGAAGAAATCAGAAAGTTCATTATAAAATATAAAATATTTGAGATATACAAAAATAAAAACACAACTTATCAAAACTTGTGGGATTTAGTTAAAACAAAACTTAGGAGGAGGGCGGTGCCTGTGGCTCAGGGAGTAGGGCACTGGCCCCATATACCAGGGGTGGCGGGTTCAAGCCCAGCCCCAGCCAAAACTGCAAAAGAAAAAAAAAAGACAACAGAACTTAGAAGGAAATGTATAGCACTAAACACCCCGTGCCTTTACTACTACAAGAAACTAGAGAAAGGAGGGCAAACAGAAGAAAGGAAATAATAAAGATTCAGGTAAGAATCAGTAAAATAGAAGATAGAAAAATAATAGAGAAAATCAATAAAACCAAAAGCTGGGCTCGGCACCTGTGGCTCAAGTGGCTAAGGCACCAGTCATATACACTTAAGGTGGTGGGTTTGAATCCAGCCCAGGCCCGCCAAACAACAATGATGGCTACAACCAAAAAATGGCCGGGTGTTGTGGTGGGCGCCTGTGGTCCCAGCTACTTGGGAGGCGGAGGCAGGAGACTCGCTTGAGCCCAGGAGTTGGAGGTTGCTATGAGCTGTGATGCCCTGGCACTCTACCCAGGGGGACAGCTTAAGGCTTTGCCTCAAAAAAAAAAAAAAACCCAAAAACCAAAAGCTGGCCATTTGAAACATCCAAACCTAATTATCAGAATAAAAAGAAAGAAGACACACTCTAAAAATATAAGAAATGAGAAATGTGTCATCACTACTGACATGAAACTTGACAACTTAGACATAATGGACAAATTCCTTGGAAAACACAAAGCAGTAAACCTCACTTAAGAAAAAATAGATGACCCGAACTGTCCATGTTCTCTAAACAAGTTAAAAAACCTCCCCATAAAGAAAATTCTAGTCCCAAATGGTCTCACTGGTGAACTCTATGAAATAGTTAAGGAAGAAGTAATTCCAATTCTACACAAAAATTTTCAGAAAATTTAAGAGGAAGGATTATTTCCAACTTATTTTATGAGGCCAGCACTACTAAAGTATCAAAATCACACAAAGACGTTGCAAGAAAAGAAATCTACAGACTAATATTCCTCATGACATAGATGCAAAAATTCTAAAGAAAAATTTAACAATCAAGTCCAGCAATATATAAAATTAATAATAATAAGGACAGCGCCTGTGGCTCAAAGGAGTAGGGTGTCAGCTCTGTATACCAGAGGTGGCGGGTTCAAACCCAGCCCAGGCCAAAAAAAAAAAAAGTGAATAATAAGAAGACAAAATCTGGTTTATTCTAATACAAGGTTGGTTTGACATTAGAAACAAACAATAAATTCATTATTCATTATGATTGTGAAAATATGATATTAAGAATATGAAATAATATCATATTATTAATAATATGAAAACACATATTGTCTCAATAGATGCAGAAGAAGCATTAGCCCAACATTTATGGCTAATAAAAACTCTCAACAAACTAAGAATGAAAGAAAACTTTCTCAACCTAATAAAGAGCATCCCTTACAGTTAATATAACACTGATAGTGGAAGGCTGAGGTTAGGAATAAGGCGAGGCTATCCTCTCTTACCACTGCTACTCAACATTGTGCTAGAGGTTCTTGCCATTGCAGCGAGCATTTTAGAAGATAAAATAAAAAACGCAGAGGGAAAGAAGAAATGGAGGGAAGGAAGGAAGAAACCAATGGAAGAAGGAAGGAAGGGAGGGAGGAAGGGACGGGGGAAGAACTCAGATTAACGGAGCAAGTAAATCTGTCTTTACTCACAAATGATTTGATCATCTGCAGAGAAAATCTTACAGAATCTATAAAAAAGCTACTAGCGCTGGTCAGTGAGTTTAATGAGATCGTAATGTGTAAGATCCATATTCAAAAACCAGCTGCATGTCCATAATAGCAACAGAACATAATTTAAAAAGAAACGTTTGTGACAGCATCAAAAGTGTGAACTTTATGCATAGATATGTCTGACAAAAACACACGTACAATTGAACTTCGCTGCAGAAATTGAAGAAGTAAGGGGAGAGAGAAATCACATGTATAGGTCAAAAGAGGCCAGTTCTCTCAGAACTGATCTATAGATTCAAAACAATCCCCGTCTGAATGCCAGAAGGTATAACGCAGTCATTGACTTCTGGGTACATGAGGAAGGAAGGCATGAGCGCGTCCATACAAAGAAAAACTCACACACGGATGTTCACAGCTGCTTTAGCGTAACAGCCCCAAACTGGAAACAACCCAGATGGCCACCACCGTGTGGACACGTGAAAACCAACCGTGGTAGAGAATGAACCATTCATATAAACGACGACATAGAGGACTCTCAGAATAACTATACTGAGTGAAAGGATCCAGGCAAAATAAGGAGGTACTATCTGATCCTCGTTCTATAAGATTCTAGAAAATGCAAGCACCAAGCAGAGCAGTGTTTGCCTGGGGACGGCAGGGGCTGTAGGATGCGCTCGGGGAAACTTTGGGGGCTATGAACGTATTTATGACCTTGATTGTAGGGATATTTTATGGCTGTATAAAATGTCAAAACTTACCAAATTGTACGCTTTAAACATGTACAGTTTATTGTACATCAAAAACGCCTCAATAAAGCTATTAAACAATTAAAAGGGAATAAAAGTATCTCTTCTGAGTGTAAAGATGAGAGGAAAGAAGGATGTCTATGGCGTGATCCTGATAAAATCCCTATTTGGACCAGCATTTGCTAGCTGTGGTGCTGGACAGGACGCTCCTGGGGTCTAGAAATCAGGCCCTCGCCTCTTTCTCCAAGGCCACAGGGTGTGGTGATTCTGGGTCTCCATCTTCAAGCACCAGGGACAAGCAGAAGTGGAGGGAGGAGAGAGACCACAAAGAGAATGTCCTGGCTCTTGTGAAGCCCAGACCCAGCCACGCCTGGGCCCTTGTGTCCAAGTCTGTGGAGTTGGGCTTCTGTCAGGCAACAGCCCAGACGCCCTGACTCTCAGAGGGAAGTCACAGGCCCCCCGGCCACCACTCAGGGGTGGTACAAACCCCAGAGAGAGGGCTCTCTCAGGTGGTTTCCTAAAGCAGTACACAGTGTCCCCAGGTGTAGGGTAATGTGACCTGTTTGGGCCACCTGGATTGCAGCCACAGCCCTGCCACTCAACGCTATGCGACTTTGAGCAAGTGACTACCTTCTCCGTGGTTTGGCTTCCTCCTCCCTTGGCCCTTCACCATCACACAGCAGCTTCATCCCCCCATAGCAGCCTCACACGTGGACTGAAGACGTGCTCCTCCCTGGGATGGGCATGGCCTTGCCTGGCTTCCTGGACACACAGACCTGGGGCCATTCTGTGCTGCCTGCCCCTGGTAGCCAAGGGCCAAGCCTGTCGGGCACCGGGCCTGCTGCTTCTCGGCACACCCTTTCCCAGAAGCAGCCTGGGAGGCACCCACAGGACCTACTGTCCCAGAGGCAGGCACAGGGTGTACCAATGGTGCCATCGGGCTTGGGAGCCAGGCCCCAGAAGCTAAAGTAGGTGACCCACTGGCCTGGTTTGCCCAGTCAGAGAAGATCTCCCAGGTTGAGGAAATTCCCATGATAAAAACCAACCAGGAAAGTCCCAAGCACACGGGGATTGTTGGTCCCCTAACAAATGCCATATGCCGCCTCCCCTTCCTCCACCCGTCCCCCAACTGTTCTTCTCTCTAAGAGGGGTGGAGTCTCCGCTGACCATTAGAAAGCGACTCTTCCTAAAAGTGGGGCCCTCACAGACTTTCTCTACCATCTCCACAGTGACTTCTTTCCATATGAACAAAACTCAAGAGTTGCCACAGAAGCAGAGCTCACCAGCATCCTGCCCTGTGGGCTTTCCTGTCCCCAGAGAACTTGAGCAAAATGCATCCCCCCAAACTTTAAAATATTCATGTTCTTTGACAAAGCAGTTCCCCTTCTAAGAATTTACCCCACAGAAATAACTGGACATGGGCAAAATCTGAACACAGAAGCATGTTCCCAGCAGAGATGTTTAGAATAGTAAAAAATGGACAACTTAAATATGCATCCTTGGGAGCTGAGGAAATAAGTTTATATAATACACAATGGAGTAGTTTTATTTTAAAAAATTAGGGAGCTCTTCTGTATCCAGAAAGATCCCAGAAGATGCTGGTGCCTGAAGAAAGCAAGTTCCAGGACAGCAGGAAACATTGATTCTGTGGGCAGAAAATGGGGTGTCCGCACTTGGGGAGCCTGGGAGAATGTCTGTGGGGTGTCTTGGGAGGGTTATCTTTAGGGGCACCAGGTGACTACCAATGGGTTTTTTTTTTTTTTTGCTTTCTTCCTTGCGTTTTCTTATGCCATTTAAATGTGGGTCATTATTAAAGTTTTTAATTAAGAAACTTAAAATTAAGAAACCTAAAATCCATCTGGACGGTGACAAATGAAGCCCTCCCAGCAGCACCGATAAGCCGAAGAAATTGAAACTCGCATGGTGAGTCAGGGTGCCGTCCACTGTATTTCCTGGAAGCGAAATCACGGACCAAAACACAGTTCGTCTCAAAACTTTCTTAGTGACCCATGTAGAGTGAGATTTTGTATAATCAACAAAAGCAGGCACAGTAATTTAGTGTTTATACCAAAGTTTCCCTACAAAGGGGCCACCCGGGGCTGTGTATTGTGCAGGGACAGCAGGTCTCAACCTCTGCCCCCTGACAGTGGGACCAGAGGCTGTGTCAGCCCCAATATGTTCCGTGGAAGGAGAGGGCAAAGCAGCCAGATATAGGTCTGACAAGTCTTCCGTTCCCAAACTTAGTAAATTTTGCTTTCTTGGGAAAGTTCTGGAGATTCTAGAAGACTAAGACTAGCAGGACAGAGAAGGACTATGGTTTTTGAAGTCAAGGTTCAAGGACAGCTCAAGGCTATCCTGTGGCCTGTGTGATGTGGGGGCTCAGGTCACTTTTTGGCACAACAGACTGAGGGGATCTTTGCCACCATCAGCTTCCCTCCCTCTTCCTCTTTCTCCTTATCTTCTTCCCATTCTTCTTGTCTCTGTTTCTCTTAGAAAGTCACCCTTAGGTTGTCTGTGGTGGGCAGGTGCCCTTCAAGGGTAAGGAAAATGAGGTTGGCAACCCTGGGCAGCTCTGTGACTCCTGAGCCAAATGACAGCACCCCCTGCTGGCCCAGAGGGGAAGTCCCAGGGATACTCCACTTAGCCCAGCCTGCATCAGATGCCCATCACTGTGAGCAGGGGAAGGGAGGTCCTGGGGTTGCCGGCCCCTTCCAAACCACATGGAGGGGGAGGAAAATCATGCACAATTCTCCAAAGGGAAGAGGCGCAACCGCCTGAACCGGAGAAATCCTGATCCACAGGAAAATGTGACAGGTGCCACAATCCACTACAAAGAGCCCTGTAGATACTGTGGTCTGGTGTGGTCTGCAGAGCAGCCACGGCCAGCACGTGCTCAGAGACCCATAGCATCCCAGGACTAGAGTTAATAACAGGCAATCACTGGCCTTGGTACTCAGATTCCTAAACTGTCTAGAAAAGAAGATAATATTATTCTCCCTTCATTGATGAGGTCCAGAGAGACTAGATGAGTCGCCCCAATTCACTAGGTAGGAAGTAGCAGAACTGGGCCTAGAAGTTAGAGCCTTGGAATTCAAAACTTCTCTTTGTACTTTTCTCTTAGGCTGAGGTGGTGAGGTTTCACCAACTGCCTTCATCTCTACCACCAATCAGCACTGACATCCCATTACCTCCACCACCTCCACCACCTCCACAACCACCATCATCACCACGACCATCACCATCATCACCACCACCATCATCAACACCACAACCTCTACCTTTACCATCATCACCATGACCATGACCACCATCACCACCTCTACAACCACACCACCACTGCCCTCACCATGACGGTTAGAAATAACCTACCATCATTTCCAGGCTCACCACCATCAAAAGCAGCATTGTCGCCACAGCAACAAGACAAACATCATTACCACCATCTGCCAGGCAGTTCATCATGGAGCCATCATTCTTAGCTGTAGACATAGCCAAAGAACTGTGACCCTAAACTGAAAAGGAGAAGTTAATTGAATCAGATTTTCCAAGTGGTAACTCCTTTCACGGAGGCCAGGACTGTCTGGGCCCAACTCTTGTGGCCGGAACCCAGCATCCTGCTCACAGCATTGAAATGTCTCTCGGAGATGGCTGAGCTGATCCCAAAGGCCTGCAGTTGGGAGAAACACACGTGAGTCACTGGGGCTGACATTCTTTGGGATGTGACGAGGTTTCTACTTTGGGGACCTGCTGACTTTGACTCAGCAGCTATTCCCTCAGGCAAACTCACCAGTGAAGCTGGGGACACCACCCCCAAATTGCCACTGAGCACTGGACTTGATGCCTGGGGCTTTGTGTTCAGTCTCTTCTTGAATTCTTTCTGAAACTTGAGATGGAACTCAGCTCCAGGGAGATGAGGGCCACACCCTGAAGGTACACACTGAGTGACAGGTAAAGCAGTGCTTGAGCCCAAATCTGCATGACTCGGGGCTTACAGTCATCGTTGTCCCTGGCTATCACCACACTGTCACCACTTCCTCATGGCCATGGGAGCCCTGCTCCAAGACGGGCTATCTGCGGATTTCACCCAACTTTCCAGGAGAAAGGCTGAGTGGTCCCGGGTGCTGTCTCGGGTGTGCTCCATCCCACCCTCAGCCTGGGAAAGCGGTGGCCCCAGTGCTGGGGTTTGGAATGCCTTCTTAGGCTGCCATTCGACGGGGGTTGTCATTCATGTTTCCACCAGAAAGGAAGTGACTCAAGTGGGGCAGCTAGGATACAGGGAAACCATGAGGGTGGGCAGCACCACACCCACACTCAAGGCTATGTCCATGCTTAGACTGAAGGTAAGAGGAAAGACGCCATTGCCATACGTGGAAGGAGCAGTCCTGGAGAGGGAGGGAGCTGTGACTGTCAATCCAGGGGCACGGCCTTCCAGGGTTTCTCCTCATGCCATGAAATGACTTCACTCTCCTCTCTCATGTTTACCCACAGCCAGGGCTCTCCCAGCAGGAAGCAGAGGGCAAGGGAGCTGAGGAATGGGATCCATTGGGCTCAGCCCTGAGGACAGAGGGTGGGACGGAGGGTGGACCTAGAGAGGCAGAGGAAGGAGTGTCCAGCACAGGGCATTAGGTTTTGGGACACTCGTGCGACCCTACTCAGCCAGGGCTGAGATGCTCACTGGGCTCCCGTCTTGCCATGTGGCTCTGTCCTGCCCTGACTGCAGCAGGGTCTGTCCAAGCAGCTCTATCTCTCCCTCCCACTCGCCTGTCACACCTCCCCTTGTTTTCTCTGACACTCTCTCCATCCCTTGAAGTGTCCTCACTGCTTCTTATCCAGATTCAGCTCATGTCAGTGTAGGAATGAGAGGCCAGACAGAATCCCCTAAAAAGACTTGGGGAGGCAGGATAGGGCACTCTGCTCAGCACTGCCTGGGAGGATGCAGTCCCAGGAAGCGGGGCCATCCCTGTCCTGGTATCAGCCTGTAGGGAACAGAGTAATAATTCCCCTGGGTGAGTGTCTGACTTTCCTGGAGGTGGGAGGCTGGTGGTGAGAAGGAGAAATGTCCTTGGTTTGGGGGACCCAGCAACATGCTTAAGCCAGAGGCTGAAATGCCACATGAAGTAAAGGTAACCATCAGAGTTTCCCACCAAAACTGGGGTGCCTTTAGATGGGGCAACAGTTGGATAAAGGTGTGAAGACAGGTGTGCAGAAGGTAGTAATAGCACGGCCTCCATCTAATCTCAGGTCTTCTGGCAGGTCTGGGAGTCCTCAGGAAGCTGCAGGTGGCCCTGGGTGCTCCCTCCGGGGACCAATGTGCACACAGTTCTGTCTGCATGCACCCCGTTATCCTGGTGGTGTTCACCTCTTCTACAAGGAGCTCTTACTGTTGCCTTCTCCATGGGAGACCAGCAGGAGCCCAAGAATCCTTGCTGGTGGTAGTCATCCTATAGAGCCATCCCTTCCTTCCATGGGGCCTGCATTTCTGTTGAGAATTCTCTAGACTCCATCTCAAGCACTGTAGAGCACAAACACATCTGCCTTCCTGCCCCTCAGCAGCATTTGACATTGGCTCTTTCACAAATAGTGAGGGGGATATGTTCTCCAGGCTCTGGGAAACACCCTGAACCTGCCATCCTGCCTGCTGTTGCTGTGCTCTGAGCCTGCCATGCTGTAGGGAACACAAGCACCATGTCTGCACAGAGTGAAAACATCTCACTTGGATGAGCTTGGAAGATCACCCAGAGGGGATGACAATGTGCTAAAACCTGAAAGGTTGTAGGCAAAGCATCCAGGGGACAGGGGACACACACTGAGTGAGAGCTCCGAGACAACAGGGACCTAACGTCATCCAGGAGTTGCAAATGGATCTGTGTGGCAGGAATGTGGGGAAGTGGCAATAAAAAGCGGGGACAAAGCTAGGCAGCCAGCAGATTTCAAGAATTTGCCAGCCAAGGTGACAACTGCAGGGTTTTATGTCATGCAGTAGTAAGGTCAGATCAATAGGTTTACCAGGGTCCTCTGACTGCTGGGTGGGAAGGGGTCAGAACAGAGCAAGATTTTATGTTGAGGCTAGGTGTGATGGCTCATGTCTATAATCCCAGCACTTGGAGAAGCCAAGGCAGGAAGATTGCTGGAGGTCAGGAGTTCAAGATCAGCCTGGGCAACAATGGAGACTCATTTCTAAAAATAATAATATTTTTTTTTGAGACACAGTCTCACTCTGTTGTCCCTGGTAGAGTACCATGGCATCACAGCAACCTCAAACTCTTGGGTTCAAGCAATTCTCTTACCTCAACCTCCCAAGTAGCTGAGACTACAGGTGTCTGCCACAACACCTAGTTATTTTTAGAGACAGGGTCTCACTCTAGCTCAGGCTGGTCTTGAACTCATGAGGTCAGGCAATCCACCTGCCTTGGCCTCCCAGTGTGCTAGGATTATAGACATGAGCCACTGTGCCTGGCCTTAAAAGTAATAATTTTTTTCAAAAAATTAGCCAGCTGTGGTGACCCATGCCTGTAGTCTCAGCTACTTAGAAAGCTAAGGCTGGAAGAGGTTGGAGGCTTCCTTGAGCCTAGGACTTAGAGACTGCAGGGAGCTATACTTGTGCCACTGCCCTTCAGCCCTGCCCAGGCAACAGAGAAGACCCTATCTCAAAAGAAGGAAGGAAGGAAGGAAGGAAGGAAGGAAGGAAGGAAGGAAGGAAGGAAGGAAGGAAGGAAGGAAGGAAATTGACAGGTCGGCAAGGAAGTAAATTGACAGGTCAGCAAGGAAGTTGTTTTGAGAATAAATAGTGGCCTGGACCAAGACAAGGGTAGATGAGAAGGAAAGTTCAACAGATCTGAGGGTTCTAATGAACACAAAAGGAGCCAAATTTTCTTATATATTATCTGCAGGTAGTGATAGAGAGGGTGGCAGTAGAGATTCAGTTTGGAGAGATGGATGGATTGCAGTAAGTCTCCAGATGCACAGCACAGGAGAGGAGGGTTTGGGCTAAAGTGTTGAGTTTCTCATAACTACATTAGCCATAAACAATCACAAAACTGGACATAAAATATGAGGCCAACATTGTATCATAGACAGAGCAAGACTACAATGCCTAAGAGAGGAGAAAAACATGAGATGAGGCCCATGATCTCCCTGCATCTGTGTTTGGGGACAATTTCCCAGTCATGGTACAGTAAACCAGGATCCATCCCATAGAACCTAGGATGCAGAGACTAGTTTGGGATGGCTGAAGCACCTGAAATCTGCAGGGTGAGGCCCTGGAGAAAAGGGAGATGCATGGAGGGAGGAGAAAGTATTCTTTTATTTTTATTATTTTTATTTTATTTATTTATTTTTTTGAGACAGAGTCTCATATGTCACCCTCAGTAGAGTGCTGTGCTGTCACAGCTCACAGCAATCTCAAACTCTTGGGCCTAAGTGATTCTTGCCTCAGCCTCCAAAGTAGCTGGGACTACAGGCACCTGCCACAACACCTGGCTATTTTTTTGTTGCAGTTGTCATTGTTGTTTGGCTGTCCCAGGCCGGGTTCAAACCTGCCAGCTTCGGTGCATGTGGCTGGCGCTGTAACTACCATGCTATAGGAGCCAAGCCAGAAGAAAGTATTCTATGAGTGGGTCCCTGGGTGTTGGTGAGACCACCTGAGGGTAAACAAAGAGCACCTTCTCTAGAGTTGAGAGTGGAACAGAGATAGTAGGTGTCAAGTAGTGCTGGGGGACTTTGGGATTCTTGCCCAATCGAAGTGGAAAGAACACATTGAAATACTGGGTACCAAGCTGCAACACGGGAAAGGCCTCCTCTTGGTAATAAGGACCACACCTTAGCGTCAAGCCTACTGTAGACCTTCCCTAACAAGCCTAAAGCCAAGCCTCAACAAGACTGTAGTTTGGAGTTTGAGTTTCATCAAGTTAGAAAAATTTGGGGTACACCATGGACTTTCCACAGATCTGCCATGACAAATAATAAAACCAAGACTCTAGGCTCGGCACCTGTGGCTCAATCGGCTAAAGCGCCAGCCACGTACACCTAAGGTGGCAGGTTCGAATCCCCAGCCCAGGCCCGCCAAACAGCAATGATGGCTGCAACCAAAAAATGGCCTGGTGTTGTGGTGGGAGCCTGTGGTCCCAGCTACTTGGGAGGCTGAGGCAGGAGACTCGCTTGAGCCCAGGAGTTGGAGGTTGCTATGAGCTGTGATGCCATGGCACTCTACCCAGGGGGATAGCTTGAGGTTCTGTCTCAAAAAAAAAAAAAAACAAAAAACCAAGACTCTACACATACAAATAAGCAGCCAATGATTAAACTGCTGTCTAGAGTAAAAATTAACCCTTTTCAAAGCACAATTTCAGAATCCACAGTTTCTACAAGAGATCACTCACAATATACAATACATAATCAACAATTACCAAGTATACTGAGAAGCAGGAAAATGTGGCTCATAGCCAAGAGAAAGAAAACCAGTGAGTGGAAACCAATCCTGAGATGCCCCCAATATTATATGTACAGAAAAATCTTTCACAGAATTCAAAATATATTCAAAAAAGTTAAAGAAAATATTCTTGAAAAATTAAAGGAAAACATGACCTTCATAATGGAGCAGATAAGGAGTCTAGGCAGAGAAAAGAAAACCGCAATAAAGATCCAAATGGGAATTCTAGACCAGAAAAGAGCAACTGAAATGAAATATTTACTGAATGAGATGATGAGTTAGTTTGAGACCTGCTACAATGTCTATAATATCTAAGTAGAGACAGTAATCAACCATGTCACAGTTGGAGATATGGTCCTGAAATTCAGGACAGAGATCAGGCTGGAAAATGGGTAGTTGAAAGTCATCATCCTGGAAAAGGGAACAGAAGGGAGACTGTGAGAGTGGTACGACTCTCACTTTACTTCCATCGGAGAAGTAAAGCGCACAAAACACACACAAAACAAAGCACTGAGCTCCAGAGAGGCTACGGGACTGCAAACTACCCTTTCAATGCCATCTCTCAGAGAGCCCCCGACACTGAGCCTCATCCAGCTGTGCCCCACATGATCCCCAATTACTACTGACAAGCTTCTGAGGGAGCACCAAGGAGCCTTAGGGATGTTCTCTGCTGATTAGAGTTGCTCTGAGAAAATAGCTGGGAAGTGGCCTCCTCCCACCTCCTCCCACTCTTGCAAAATGTGCTCTGTGATCTTGCTTGATTCTGGAATCAGCAAGGCCCTATGCCCATAATCTCTGGAACTTGAAGAGAGGAGTAGATGGTGGCAGCTATCAGGAGCTGCTCTGGCAAATTCTGGCAAGCTGGGTCCCAGGGCCTGTTGGAACAAGGAATAGGAGCAGAGCTGCTGAGATGGGAGTGATAAACTCCCCATCAGTGGGCAGGTAATTGTTAACAGTAGTCCTTATCTGTGCTCTCACCGTGTGCTAAGCTTGTTGTATGAATCATCATAACATCTCAAGGAGGTGGAAAGTCCCACTTTCCAGCTATGCACACAAAGGCTTAGAGAAGCTAAGTGACTATCACAAGGGTAAGATCCAAAGTGGTAGAGACAGGATTCAAAACCAGGTCTCTCTCACTCTCACCCAGATTTGACCAGGACATGAAGTCTTCCCTGGAGGAACTCCATCCAGGCTTGTCCTTCGGTTCCCTCTGTTCCCCGCACAGTGAGCTGGTCCATGCAGGAACTGCATCACTCTTGTACACAGACCCAGGCAAAGTAGGAGGCTGCTCCTACTTGTAGATAGATCTACACCCTCTTGGGCCACCTGAAGAATCAGCTGGAGAATTACGAAGTACAGAGTGAAGTTTTGAGGGCCTGATGTAAGTGTGATATTTGTGCTACAAGGTGAGAGGAAGGAGCAAGACAATGCCTGGAATAAGAAAGAAGTCTTCCTGAAGGAGTTAGGACTAGAGCTCATCTCAAAGGAAGAGCAGGGCTGGGAAGTATGGTGCAGAGGCAAAAATGAGTTCAGTAGAAATGTGGCCTGCTGGTGGGGAAGCACAGTGGACTCCTACTCATCCTTCAATGCCCTGTGTGAAAATTCCACATTTGAAAAGGCTTCCCTAAACTGCCCACCCCCATACCAGACTGAGATAATAATGACGGCAATGGTGATGCCAATGACCATCACAACAATTGTTGAGCGCCTCCTATGCCCGGCATAGTGCTGAGTACCTTGCGTGCTTTGTCCCATCTGACACCACAGAAAAATTCACCATCGCACCACCTTGTCCCCACTTTTCAGGTGAGAAACTAAGGCTTAGAGTGCGTCACTGGGACCCCTCCCCTCAACACCTGGTCTAGCCTTGTTAGATACGGAATTTCCCAGAGTCACCATGGGAGTTTGTCTTCTGTCTCTCCTGCCTCCACCCCTCATACACACACTCCTGAGTGCCAGCATGGCAGTGACAGTGTGGTTATTTCCTGTGTTCCTGGAGCCCAGTAGAGGAGGTGGCCCAGTGCAAACCTTGTACAAATGTTGAATGAATGGTTGGGTGGATAGAAGGATGGATGGAAGAATGGATAGATGTATGAATAGATGATGAGGGGATGGATGGATGGATGTGTGGACAGGTAGAAGAAAGGGTAGGTGCATGCATGGGTGGAAATCTAGATGGATGGATGGCTGAACAGATGAGTGGGTGGGTGGATGGGTGGTGTAGACAAGGGTCCTGACCTTCCATCCCTCCACAGTGGTTAGTTTTGCGGCTCTCAGTGTGCCCCATGTAAAAACGGTATTATTCTATGAGGGCCGTGGGCCCAGCCCCTCTTCCCCATGCACAGTCCTCTCTTCTTATCATCCTCCAGTTAGGGCCTCACATCCCCCATCCTGTTTGGGGGCTCAGCTTTCCAGGAGGCTCTCCGAAACCTAACCTTCACTTGCCCCTCTACTCACAGGTGCTGCTGGCTTTGGCCGCCCCCTCCTCAGCTTTTTTAGTCCAGCCCCCCACCTGGCCCCCACCCCACGCAGAGTCAGCGCCCGTCCCTGCAGCTGTCCACACTTACAAAGCTGGGACTGTTCGATAAGGCTGTGCCAGCTGGAACAAGACACTTCCCGTCTGACGGGAGCTTCTGCACGGAGCCTGTGGGCAGCTGTCAGCTCGGGGGGCGTAGGACCGGATCTGAGGGCTGCTCGAGGCTCCCCCCGTCACTCCTCTGGGCCTAGCCTGGGGTCCCAGAATTGGCTCCTCAGACTACGGTAGGGGCTGAAACAGGGTTAGCTGCCTGAATCCTCTGGGACCCTGATGCCCCTGGCCCTTAGGCAATCCATCCTTTCAGGAACTGGACTGGTGGCCGGGGACTGGTGAGATTTGCTGGCCCTGACCTAGGGTCAGCCTACAATGACAAGAGGAAGAAATGAAGGTTAAAACCTACAGCCGGCAGTGTGGCATGGTCACCCCATGCCAGATGGATCCCAGTGTTGACCTCCAGGGAGGCCAGAGCAGGGGTGCTGGCCAAGTCAGTCCTAGCATGAGACCATCTGCTGAGGGTCTCTAGGGCAGTGAGAGAGTCGCTCACCTGCCCCTTCTGCTTGTTTCTTTTCTAGCCTGCAATGATTCCACAGCTATTACTTGAATACCTGCTATGTGCCAGGTGGGGACACATACAGCCCCAAGTCCTATCGCTAGCCTCTTCCTGGGGCCAGCCCTATAGCCCCCTAGGGTGAGCGTGCCAGCCCAGACCCCAGCCTGGCAGCCCCAGCCTTCCCTGGCTCTGATTCCTTCTGCAAGGCTCTAATTACATCCTGGGAGAAACAATTAGAATGAAACTATGGGGTTTTTTCTCCCCCCAAGGCCAGGCCTGTTTAATAACTTAATTAAATAAACAGAATTATAATTATAATGTTAATATTTCCTTTCTGTAATGCCGGCACATTCTGCTGGAAGAAACTTCTCTTGGGAAAAGGAGCGTCTCCCAGCCCCCAGCACCCCCCTGGTCCAAGGCTGGCGGCCCACCAGCCTCCCTGCAGGTCTCCCTGCCCGGGGGCCCACCGGGTGCTGGGGCCCTGCAGAGCTGGCAGGAAATCCCGCCGGGGGGCAGAGCCACGTCCTAGCCTTTCGAGTGTTTACAGTCGGCTCAAACCACACAGTGAAAATTGCTCTGAAGCTCCTAATCGTACATTTCCTTCCTCAGACCATTTTCTTTTGACAGTCGACTTCGAAGGCGTTTACCACTTAATTCTCCCTAGGCAGGAAGGAGGGAGACGGAAGGCGGCTGTCCTGCCAGCCTCGCTAGGGGGGCCGGCCTGGGAGGGGGGAGGGACCTGGAGCCCCTGCTGGGGGGGCACTGGGCTAGGGAACTGTCACCCCCACCTTCAGCCCCAGTAGCCAGATGGTGGGGAGTGAATGAATGTGGCCTCCTTGAGCCATGTGTGTCTTGGTCAGTAAAATGACATGAAGAGGGCCCGCTGCAGAGCAGTGGGGTGAGACCAGCCGGCACACATCACATCGGGACCGAGCAACATGAGGCTCTATGGGTAGGAAACGCGGCCTGGAGACAGACTTCTCCCAGCTCCCGTTCCCCTGTGCACCAGCTGCCCTGGGGCCAAGCACCTGCTTGGCATCTGACTGCCAGAGCAGTAAGACCTGAGGAAGTGGCTTGGTGTCTGGTGACTTGATTTCCAGGCCTGAAGGCAGAATAATGACCTCAGCTCCACCACTGGGTCACCATAGAATCCCTGAGGATTCTATGGCTTACCCCCCCGGAGGCAGAGGAAGGCTCAGCAAAGGCTGGCAGTTAGTTGTCCCCAGCAGTCACTCTGGAGGTGGCTGCATGTTCATATACTTGGGAGACTTGCTTGGGCTCTGGTTTTGTCTCCCTCTCTGTGTGGCCTCCAGCGAGTTACTCCAGCTTTCTGAGCCACCACTTTTACTCAGGCAGTCTGGACCCAGGGCCCGTGTTGCTTGGGATGTCTGACAAGTTCAGGGATGCCCAGCATTGCCCAGGGTCTGTATACAGTCAGCATGACTGTCCACTCCTTCCCAAGCTCTGTGCCGACCTGGGATGGTCCTGTGCCTTCATCCCAGGCTGAGGCCAGGACATGATTTCTTTGCCTGCGTGGTGCCCCCTCCTGTCCCCACACCCAAGTCTCAGGACCCAGTTCTGACATCACCCAGCTCTTGGGACCTTTCTCTGGTCTCAGGCCAGGGCTGGACGGCCCCCCACACCTAACTCTCAGCACTTGACCCCGTTCCCAGGCATTGCTCTCATGCTGGGGTCCCGTGGGGCTCGGTTCCTGGCATGCAGGGACAACAGGTTTCATCTGTGTGGCCACCAGTGCCAGATATCCTGCTGGCCTTTTCCCCATGTGCCCTGGGAAGCCCCAGGAAGACCCGGAGCCAGGCTGGGTGTGGCAGAGGGAAGATTCACTCTGTTCTGTGAAGGACACACATGGGCTGGACCGAGAGAACCAGCCAGTCGATGCCGTGCAAAGATGACAGCAGAGCAGGACCTGGGACAGTGGGGATCGCGAGGACAAGATGGATTTCTACCATGTGGAAGGAGGCTGAGGAGATGGGATAAAGTGGAAGAACCCAAGAGCTGGATTCAAGAGACACAACAGTCAGGACTCCCATGCTTGATTTGGAAAAACGTGTCTGGTGGTGTCCATGTCTGAGGCCAGGTCCCTTCTCAGGCCTGGGGTTGGCACTGGAGGCCCAGGATGGGGCAGGGAACACCCCAAATTCACTTTAGGGCAAGTTTGTTTGGGTGCCTTGGAACACCCAGTGGTGACACTGAGTCAGCGGTAGGGACAATTCTCTGGAGCTCAGTGGTGAGACCAGAGCTGGGACAAAGACCAGTCTCCATCCCTTCCCCCCACACAGGGCTCTTTCCAGCCCTCCATGTGGTTTTCCAAGAGGATACAGAGTAGACAAAGTCCAAAGAGGACTGTCCCCTTGAAAACATGAATCCTTTCAGCTGTTTTCCTCTTGAATCATGGGCAAGAGCCCAAACACTATACATTTTTTTCCTGGTGAAAACCAACAGCAATCCTGCCCTGGTCACCACCACTGTGAAATCAGAGGCAGCAGGCACAGGGCTCCTGGAGCATTCCCGGCCCACTGGCCTCCTGTGGCAGATGGGCCAGAGCAGCCTGGACACCAGTGACCCTCTGTGCCAGGTGCTGTGGGTGGGTGGCCTGGCAGGGGCCATGGGACTAGAGCTGAATTAACAGCCCTCTGTCCTCCAGATGCCTCTTTGGGAGGAAGCTCATCCCCTCCATGCCGAGTCACCAAGTAAGCCTGGGCCCCCAGAGCTGCTACCCAGCAGCCCGAGGTCCTGCTTTACCCTGGGAGCCCCATGAGCAGCTATACTTGGCACACCCCAAACAGACCTCACCTCTTCTCCTCCCTTCTCCTGGGTCCTTCCGTGTGCACTTGCTCCAGCACAAACACGGGGACGCACTGGGGTCTGGTCACGGAACTCCCGGAGCCTCCCTCCTCTAGCTCCACCCGGGTGGCTGCCCCAACCCCAAGGGGCATTGCGGGTCCCCCTCCACCTGTCTCAAGATGAGTCTTTCAAACAGGACCCCAGTGATGTCACCTCCTGCTCCTACTGGCCTAGAGATCCCAGTGAATGTGCCTTGCCACCCCTGCCCCCACCCCCAGCCCAATAACACAAACACGCAGGAGGTGACGACAGTGACAGTGTGGCAGGCCCTCTTCCTGGCCAGGTTGATGTGCATGGCCCTCCTGGAAGAGGTGGCCTCCGAGCTGGTCCCATGGGAAGGGGAAATCCAATCATGAATTTGAAGTTGGGGCTGAGGAAGGGTGATGTTCAGGAGGCCTCCTGCTCTCGGTAGGACTACAGTGACCTGCGGACAGTGACGGTATTTATGGTCCCCTCCTGGACACCAGGTGCCACAGGAGCACTTTGACAAGAGTTCCCTTGTCATGGAACTGAGGCCAAGGGTAGGGAGGGGGTGCAGGGCTCTTGCGGGAGGGGCCTCAGGGCACTTGGGGTGCCAGAAGGACCTCAGTCCTCAGTTTCCCATCCTGCCTGCTCTGTTTTAAGACTGGCTCTTTCTTCTTCAGGGTAAACATCAAGTTTGCCACTTGTGATAGTTGGACATTAGGATGTTTGGGCCCCCGAGACAAGTGCCAGATTCCCATTGCTCTAGGGAACTCTGGCCCCATCACAGGCAGAAAGGTCACACACAGCTGCAGAGAAGGCCAGGCCCCTCTCTCAGGGGCCGACAGTCAGCAGGGCTTGGGGTGCTGGACAAGTCAGGGGCAGGACACTTTCCTGATAGATATAAGTCTTGGGCCTTGGCCAGACCCGAGGATGTCTGGGCGATACGGCCTGCTGGCCTCGCCAACAGGGCCCTGGGCAGGTGTTCACCTGCTTCTGCACCAGCACATTACAACTCAAATGGCTGCTTCTGTGGCCTCTGGACCCTGCATCCAACTTCCGGTAGCAAAGTGAAGGGGTGCCCTGCAAGCCACCTGCAGGCATCCCACATCCACTGGTGCGATGGGAACAAAGGACCCTGAGCCCCTGACTGTCCCCTCAAAACCAGCTCTGTGTCTTTGGGTGAGGCCTCTGGTCCCCCACTTGTGATATTCAGGGTGCTCCGGGAAGGAGAGCATTTCTCTGCCGACTAACATCCCCGAGAACCAAGAGGATCTTGGACACAGCCCTGGCCACGTGTCTGGCGTTCTGCCACGCCAGCGCCATTCGGAAGACCGCGGGCTCCATCTGGGCAAGCGCCACCCTGAGAGGGCTCCGGGGCGGTGCTCGGCCTGAGAACACCCAGGATCTCTTGCAGGCCTCTGTCCAGCTGTGTGACTGTGGGCACGTCCCAGGGCCTCCCTGGGCCTGGGCCGCCTGTCGGTGAGGTGGGGCTCCACCACCCTCACAGCTCCAACCATTTCAGTTGCTCATTTCCTCTGCCCTACATGGAGCCACAGAAGTCGTCTGCAGTGTGTGCTCAGGGCCCTGGCTCCCCCCTCCTTTTAAATGAGCCAGTTCGATACTAAAATAGCTAGTGTCTTCTGAGATCTCACACCGTGCAGCTGCTTTACGTAAATTCTGCACCTTAGCTCATTTATGTGATATTAGCTTACACATAATAGCTCATTTAATTCTTAAAGCAGCGATGAGGGAATTATTGTCATCATTCCCATTTTACAGATGCAGAAACTGAGGCTCAAAGAAGTTGCCCAAGGACACACCACAGAAGGCCTGACCTCAGAGGCCCTGCTCTTACCCACAGTGCTATACACAGCCTCTATTCTGATGATGTAACAAAGGCCCAGTGAGGCCAGGAAACTACCAACAGTTACCCAGAGAATCCTTGGCTATGTACACACACAGTACTCCCGCCCTCCAGGCCTGTGTTCTTGCTTCAACACCCCCATAAACCAGGCCCTCCATATCTTCTGGGCAAAACACAGGAGAGGGACACAAAAGAAATTTCTCCTGCCATGAGCTACTTGTGAGGTTCCTGCACGAGATTAATAGACTCTTACCGAGGAGCACAGTGAAATAGGCCAACCCACCAAGTCAGCCAGGAATAGGTGGGACTGTAAGTTCTATCGCACTGTAATTAGTTGAATCTCCTTTTGTAATCTTGGGAATCCATAACTGAGCACCGCTTATCACCAGGGTGGGAGTAGCAATCAGCTGCCTCTCCTACAAAACTCTGAGGAATGAAAATGTCCTATGGCTTCCTGTGTTGTTTAAAGAGGAATCATTAATGCAAAGACACACACAAAAATTAATGGAATTTCAAACACAAAACAAATGTAGCCTTGTTGGGATCCAGAGTTTCCTGGAGGGAGGGATGTTTTCAAGGCTGCAGAGCCAGGGTGTCATCTGGCCCTAGCCACCCCCACCAGCCCAGGGCAGAGGCCAGCTCTCCTTGGGCAAGAGCTGTGGGGAGCAGGTAAGGGATGGGCCTGGTATTGCTGTAGGTCCAGCACAATGCCGGGCCAGCTGGGTACACACAGAAAGTGGAGAATGAATGGGAGAATGAATGAAGGGAGCAGGGTTTGCTCATAGGCTCCACTTCTAGCCCAGTCTTGTCATCTGTCAGGAATACCTTCCCCTCTTCCTGCCTCTCTGCCTGGGAACCTGCTGCTCGGCCTTCATGACTCACTGCAAATGTCCCCCTCCTCCAAGAAGCCGCTCAGGATATCCCCCCAACGTTGGCTGCTGCCTCCTTAAGCTCCTGGGGCTGTAGTCCACGGGTCCTTTCACCATGTCCATCAGCCTTTGTGTGCCCCTCCTCAGTCAGGGAACCTTGGTCGGGGGACCTCATCTGCCCATCTCTGTGTCCCCAGTGCCAAAAGGCATCAAGAAATGGATATAGAGTCTGCAGAACATTCATCTCCCTTGACCCCTGCCCCCTGTCCCGTCCTGACACAGCAGCCAGAATGATTTCAAATCAGACCATCCTTCCTCTGCTCCCCGATCTGCTCAAGCAAAAAACCAACGTCCTAATAAAGTCCTGTAAGTGTTGGGACAATTGACCTTACCCTTTGGGAAAGAGGGATTTTGTATTGGATACAGCTCCCCAGAGAGGTCAGCACGTCCTGAGCCCCCCGAGGCCCCTTCTCAGCGAGCACCCCCGGGATTCCTCCTCCCCTCTCCTTTCTCTTTCCCACCCTTCTTATCACCTCCAGGACATGCCAGATGATTTCGTCAGAGTTACTATCTCTCCTGTGTCTCTCCCTGCTAGAATGCTCATGTCGAGGACAGGGACCCCTGAGGACAAGGACCCAGATCTCTTTCGGTCACTTACAAATCCCTACTGCAGAGTGGAACCTAGCACTGAGTAGGTGCTGGCGGGTTTGCAAGAAAAGGAGAGGAATAGAAAGGATGGGAGCGCTCACAGGTACTGGCCTCAGACCACCAGCCCCCGCCAGGGCCCAGGATGCCAGGTTTCCAGCAGCTGACCCCCTGCGGGCCAGGCCACCACTTGGAGAACTCTCTGCCCATCTCCAGGTCTCTTGCAATCAAGGGCCACCATTCTGGGTCCCCAAGTTCTCAGCACAGAGCAGGCTCCGCCTTAGAGAGATGCCCACCTCCCAGGAACAGAACTGTTTTCCTCATGGCCTGTGATACCAGGACTCAGAGCTGCTGCTGGAGGTGAGCCTGGAAGGACTGTGGGTCACCCCCAAGTTCCAGGAGGGACAGAGAAGCACCCATATTACACAAGACCTTAGAGGTGATTGCCTGCACCCCAGCTGCAGGTGAGGACACAGAAACCTCGAGCCTTGCAGGGCCCGCCCTAGACCTCACAGTGAGCCCGTCACAGGGACAGGGAGCAAGCTGGGCTGCCCACCCAGAGCTGGCCTGTCCACTGCAACAGGACCATGGGTCCTTCCAAGGACAGAGGACAGCCTAGATGTGGCTGGGGGCAGGGTAGGGGCAAGCAAGTCACACCCCTCTCCTCAGCCCAGTGAACCCCAATGAGGTGGGAGCCTAGTGTCCCCCAAGTCTCAAAGTGGCAACGCAGGGGCCTTGCCATCCCAGTGGTTGGGGGAGCTCAGAGTCATCTGCCCCTTCCTGGGAGGACACTCTACCCAGCCCTCCCTCCTAAGTGCTTCAGGATGGGACAGGCTTGAGTGCCCCACACCCTTGGCAGCTGCCCGAGGAGATTCCAGGGAGGTGGCCTCAGGGGATGGACACTTATGAATGGAGGAATGTGTGGTAGGAGGTGACAGTGTGACTCAGGGTGACTCAGCTAGAGGCCGCCAGGGACCTGCTGAGCAGCTGTCTGCGGCCACGGCAGCCCCTGGCCCACCCGCCCAGGGTAGAGGCCAGCTCTCCTTCCCTCAGACTGGCTCGCCAGTTGGCTTCATGCCCAGATGTTTAGAAAATGGTGGGGAAGGGGCGGTGCCCATGGCTCAAAAGAGTAGGGCGCCGGACCCATATACTGGAGGTGGTGGGTTCAAACCCAGCCCCAGCCAAAAACTACCAAAAAGAAAGAAAAAAAAAGAAAATGGTGGGGAAGAGGTACCTGGCGAGTGCCTAGGCTGAGTCCAGTAAATGCAGTGGGGGAGGGCTGTGAGCAGGAGGAGAGAGGCTGTGGCACTGCCCCTTCTCCCTGGGGCGCCTGGGAGCCCCCGCTTGCCATTCTTAGAGGCCCACCTCATCTGTCGCATCTTCAGGCTCCAGACTGGGAAACTGACACCTGGAGGGAAAGGACTGGCCAAGGCCAAGCAGCCGATAAGGCAAACTAAGAGAAGGATCCAAGTCCTGGCCTGGTTCACTAATCTTCAGTTGGTAGAAGACTGGGCATCAATGATGCCAGACACGCCGAAATTCTATCCGTGAGGCTCAGGTGACCCCACCGAGGTCTCTGCCCACATTCGCTGCCCAGGCAGACCCCAGAGCTACTGTCTACCAAACCACCATCCACCCACGACCCATAATCCATGGTCCACACATCCATCCATGATTTCTCCATTCATCCACCATTTAATTTGTTCATCTGTCCATCTACCCAACTGTTCCCTCTCCCATCCTTCCATCCACCTATGCATCGTCCATGCATCCATCACTTCACTTGTCCATCCATCCAGCCATCCATTCATCCACTCACTTGTCTGTCCCCTCTTAGACGCTCCACACATGGGTCCTCCATTTGTCTTTCCACATGGCCATCCAACCAGCCACCCCCTGACTCCCAGTCTTCCCTCCTCTCCAGCCATCAAGCCCTGTTCCTATAAGCAGGCCCCAGTGACTCAGAGAGGCGTGGCCATGACCTTCAGGCACTCATGGTCTCAGGGGACAGGCAGGACCTGGACCCAGAAAGCTCTGCACCAGGCAGAACTGCCCCCTGCCCCCTCCACAGAGGTGTCCTCAGTCCTGTTTCTGCAGCCACTGATCTTCATCCCTCATCATCCTCCCACCAGCCCACTAAGGCAGAGAGGGGTTGACACTGTTGGGAGGAGGTCTGGGCTCCAGACTCCAGGGCAGCGGCGAAAAGGGGCTGCACTTGTCACTTCCTGCCTGGCCTAGCTTGGCTCTGGAGCTTCTAGGAGTGTTCTGTGGTCCTTGGCTTCAGGGCCTAATTAATTCTGGACCTGCCTTGTGCTTTGAGATCCCTGGATAAGAGGGAATTCCAGAGGGGCAGCTCAGCCTCATAAAACTGTAATTGACTGTGCTCTTCCTGTTGTGTTTTTATAATCATAATAATACCTTACAGCTTTTGCATTTCAAAGTGCTTTGGCCCTGTGATCTGATTAAACTCCCATAACAGCTGTGGCTGGAGGGTCAGAGCCTGTGGGGAGAGACCCCTGGACTGTAACCCAGGTGACCTACGTGCACCTGCTCCTGACCCCACACATGACCCTGAACTAGACTCACCTCTGAGCCTCAGTTTCCTCAACCATGGAAAGGGAGACAACACCCTCTCTCATGGTGGCATGAGGTTGAGACAGGCCAAACACTGGACCCTGTGGGTTGTGAGGGGGCCGTGGGGAGCATGGTGAGGCCGGCTGAGTGTGCGGGGCTGCAAGGGCTCTTGGCCACGTCTGGGAAGATGTCCAGTGGCTCCATCTGGCTCTGAGGCTCTATCAGTCCCTGCCCTCCCTCCAGCCCCTCTTCCCCTCCCCTCAGGTTGCCCTGGCTGATACCTCCTCATCCTTCAGGGCTCCGCTCAGATGTCCCCTCTTCCAGAGACACTTCCCCACCCCCAGGCAGGCCGGCCTCCCTTCTCTGAAGCTTCCCTGTAGAGGCACTTGGCACCTGCCATTCTTACCATCTGGCTGCCTGTCCATCTATCTCCCACATCAGACAGGCAGCTAAGAAGGGCAGGGCCATGTCTCAGTCACTGCTGTGCCCAGGGTGCCAGTGAGGCCTGGTCCTGAGGGCCTGCAGGATTGTCTGATGAATGGAGAGGGAGTGTTGATGCCAGGACCCTAGTGCTCCCTCTTGGCCTCGGAGAAACTACTCCTAGGAGGAGACACATGGTTGGGTTTGGGAGTCTCCACCCTGATAGCGTCATTTCCTTCCTACCCCTTATCTCCCCTCTCCTTCCACCCACCCCAACCTGAGAGGTGGAAACCCAGAGAGGACTGGGCAGAGGCTGCCGTCTCACCTCGGCCCTGAGCATCCCCGGACAGGACTGGCCAGTGAGGCCAGAGAAGGACCAAGGCCCTCTGTGCCCAGCCCCCAGCCCTATGGAGTCCCTGCCCCAATCAGAGGAGACTCCACAGGGACCATGTGAGTTGTGAACTCAAGCCCCTTAAACCCACTGGCACCCTCACAGCCCCAGCAAACCTGCAAACACCCAGCAGCTGGCTGCACGGCCAGGGGCCACAAAGCCTGGGCAGGACTCAGGGATCGGGCGTGTCATGTTTTTGTGAATGAAACTGCAGCCCAGCTTCCTTCAGCTTGCCACGCCCTGCGGTCTCACTTGACCACTCTGTAACCTCCAGAAAAGAACTGACAGAAAGGGGGAACTTCAAAATGAAAGTGTGAGTCAGACCGGAGGAGGAAACAAGGAGAGAAATCCTCCTTCGATTTCACTGAAGCCTCCAACTGAGACCCAACCTGGGTCAGAATTGAAGCCTGGGCTGGGCGCCCACCTGCAACCTTGGCCTGTTCCCCACACTCAATTCCCTGCCCCTTCAGCTTGGTCTGGGCAGAAAGGGGCCACCTGCACCCTACCTGAGGCCTCTGATGGGGATAGCTTTGGGGACTCCCTCCCATTGCTCCTAATTACTCTTTCATTCACCTAATGTGGACGAAACACCTACTACCCACCAGGCGTGGTGCCGTGAGCAAGCTGGCAGTCCTGGGGCGCAGTTAACACGCCAGCAGATTGAACAGAGTCTGGAGAGGAGGGGTTCTTTGTACCATAAAGGAAGCACATGGGCTGCTTTGACAGGGACGGGGAGGAGGTGACATGGAGCTGGCCTGAAGAAGGAGACAGGACCACCTAAGAGCCAAGGGACCTGAATTACAGGTGGCAGGAAGGGCTGCCCTGGAGCAGCCTGGGCTGATCTAGAAATGGCAGACATCACTGCGATAAAGCACAAGGAACGCGGGACCCGTGGTGAGAATAAGGCAGGACATGCAGGACTCAGGGGACCCACAGGCCCCCCTGACCTTCTGGCCCAGAGCTGGGGCAGGCATTGTGGCCACACGGAAAGAAAAGTGCTGAGTGCGGGGTCTCCCACTCAGCAGACCAGCAGTCTTGGGGAAGTCACAGCTTCCCCCCCACTCAGAGCTGGTAGGAACTCCCCTCCATCCTGGGGATGGACCAGTGATGGAGGGACAGGGGCTTCTCACACCCAGCCATCAGCCAGAGACCCCTGATCCCCTCTCCAGGCAAATTCTTCCCCTGCAGTACCCCCTCCTTGCCTGGGACCACTGGGTTCTGCTGTCCCTTTAAGGGGACCTGAGTCAGAGAGTTAAGAATGAGACTGACTCACAGGAGGGGGAGTCACCAGGCTGGCCAGGTGCCAGGGCTGCGGGCGGGAGAGGAAGCCGAGTGACCGCAGCTGCCTGTGCGCGCTCTGTGCGATGAGCAGAAACCACAAAACCCCCTTTGAAATTCCGCCATGGGGCGCGACTTGTGTAATGAGGTTCCCCTCATAATGGGGGCATTCAGGGCCCTCGTGGGCCTGTGGGGCTGGGGGCCTGCCCCCCAGGGCCAGCTGATGGTGATGTCATCTTCCGCTAGGAGTCCCTCCCCTCCCCGACCCGTTGATTAAGGACTTAAAAAAATGCACCAGGAAACTAAAGTGAGAGCCAGAACGGAAGTCTTGGTTTTATTTATAGTTGATAACTTACGTCCGGCAGGCTCCACGGGAGGCACAGCAGGGAGGATAAGGAGCCCAGAGGAGCAGGCAACAGAAATGTCCAAACCCTGGGCTAATGCAAAGGCTGACAACAAGCCTAAAGCTCCCAATTCTGAGTTCCCCAGCAGCCAAAGCAAAGAGGGAACAGGGTGCTGCAGAATGACCTCACAGAAAGCTGGGCCATAGAGCCTGAGTCTGGGCAAGCTGTGAGACCTTACTTAGACTCTGCTTTCTCACTGGAAAACTAGAAGGAAACGTGCCATGTCGTGCATCCAGCATAGTGTCTGGCTGAGTTTCAGGGGTTCTGCTGGTCTAGGCTCTCCAGGTAGACAGCACAGGTACCTCATGGCCCACACCTACGTGCATGGTCACTAGTAGACTGCAGCCACCTTCCTGGGGCCAGCTGGGTCTGCCTCCTCATGCCAATCAACACACTTCTCCAGGGACCACCACCAATGTACCAGAGTCAGCCTGGAGACTGAACCTTGTCTTCTTGGCCTGCAGCCAGCTAGGAAAGGGCCCAGGCAGGCGTGGGTCATCGTGGTGTTCCTGACACCCAGCTTGTGCCTACACATGGTAGACACTCAAGAAAAACTGTCTAGTGAAGGGAGAGTCAGTAAGAATGGGAGGGAGAGGAGAGGCAAGGAGAAAGGGCAGAGTGTGCAGAGGGGGACAGGGGACGCAGGCCTTGGGCAAGTTGCTGAGCTTCACTGGGCCTCAGTTTCCTCACCTGCTAAATGGGTGTTTTAGTAACAACCTCATAGAGTTGTTCTGAGGGGTAAATGAGGCTGGGAGTAGGAACTACTCTGCACTTGGAAGTCCTCAGTAAGGAGGATGAAGGTGATGACGGTGCCTACCTGAGGAAAGAAGAGACAGGCCTGACGCTGGAGTGTGTGGTCCCCGCCTGGCCAGTCCTCCCACCTTGCACACAGCAGACTCCCATCCAGTCTGGATCACCGCCCTGAGGCAGGCCCAGGCGGAGCCGTGGGGGTGTAGCAGGGGTAGTCAGGCCTGCTCCTCCCCTGCAGTCAGGGGAGGCTTGATGCAGCCCCAGCTCAGGGTGGTGCAGAGTGCCCTTGGCACCATGCCACTTCCGTGGAGAGCCAGGCTCGCGGCGCCCCTCCTAGCACTTCCAGCAATGCCTTTCCAACACCCACTAGAAAGGCATCTGCCTCCGGGTGAGCCACGCGCCACCCTGGCACCTGCCACCCCTGCACACACTGACTCCCAGAATCCTTTTTTCTCAGTGCCACGTGGTGGCATATCCATGGCCTGCCTGGCCTATGGCACATCCGTGTCTTTTGCCTCCTGGCCGAGCCCCACACCCCTGGACACCCTCATTTCACCGCTGTTTCTTTCTTTTTCCTGAGGAAACTCCAGCAGCAAACATTACACGGAGACATAAAGTTCCGCAGAGACACAAATGTCCCTCCCATCACAACACAACTAGGCCCAGGAGACAGAGAAGGCCCCAGTGGGAGCCCAGCCTGGGAGCCTTCCAAGATGTCCCACTTGCAGGGTTGGCAAGAGTGACGGGGGATAGACAAGACTGTCCCTGGGGGATAGACAAGAAACAAGGAAACAGACAGTGATAAGCCAGAACGTTGGCAAGTGGTGTTAACTAACACACAGGAAGCAGATACGGGGCTCGGAGAGGGGCCAGCTCTGGTTAGGGACAGGGCTGCAGGAAGGATGTGCAGAGGGGAGGAAGGAAGGGAGGATGGGGAGCAGAGGAGAAGACTGCTCCAGGCAGAGGGAACACTGTGTGCAGAGCCCCCAGGACCCCTCAGGCTGGGGTAGGGATTGGGTAAGCAGAGAAGATTGCTCCAGGCAGAGGGAACACTGTGTGCAGAGCCCCCAGGACCCCTCAGGCTGGGTATGAGTAGGACACAGCTCAGGGGGCCACGGGGGCCCAGGGAAGGAGCCAGATGTTGTCCTAAGTGCCCCTAAGGGGGAGGTCACTGAGGCTTTAAGCATGGCATGGCGTGACATGCTGGATTTGCTGTCTGAGAACTGCGCTGCTCCTGAGCAGAGAGAATGGAGCCACACAGAGATGCCCCTGACCTCCCTGGCCAAGGGGAGGATGAGAAGCAGCCTCTCTGCACCTGGGCCCCACGGCTCCAGGGTCCCCTGACACCTTCACCTCCCAGGCCCAGCACCTGGGGTAGAAAGTGATCCACCCAAATCTGCCGGGCAGCCCCAGTCTCACCCTCTCAGAGCAGAGAGTGGGCAGTTTTCTCCACAGAGCTGCAGAGGCCAACTGGGCACCAAGATCCCCAGCCCCAACTCTAGGGAACATGTACGTGGCAGTGAGCAGGCAAAGCCCAGCAGGGCTGTCTTGAGTGGGAGCTGGAGGCCTTAGACCATGTGGTGGTCCAGCTTTGGCCTTGCCTTGGGCTGCAGGTGGGGACCTGGGCAGCATGGCCGAGACCCTGGCCCCTTGAAAGAGGGCTATTGCCCCACTCCCCAAACACATCCTGGTCTGACCCTGCAGCCCTACCAGCCTGGTCCGGCCACCTGTGGCTCTCATGGGATGACAACCCAGCCTCATAACCCCATTCCGCTCCACCCACCCAGTTGCCATGGGCTCGCCTTTACTCTGTTCCCCTGCTCAGAGCCTGCCGGGGCCCAGACACCTCCCTCCATGTCAGACCCAGACTCTCCACTGCACCCAAAGGCAATGGGCAGAAACATCCAGGAAGCAGACTGTGGCTCAGCAGCCTCAGGACTCCCCGACCTGAGCAGCATAGCAACTGAACAGGCTGCCTCTCAGGGCCCCTCAGGTGTGACGGCCGAGGCTCCCAGTGGGGTCTGAGTGATGCAGTTGGCGAAAGCACCAGGTTCAGTGGTGATGGCATCACTTGCCCTCTATCCGAGGTGGGCAAAAGTCACAGCTTCTGGTGAGAGAGATCCATGGATACCTGGCTTTGGCTGGTCTCGGCCCTGGCTCCCCATCACTTGGCCTCTCCAAGGCTTGCTTTCCTCCATGCCAGGGTATGGGTTTTTAGGGCAATGACAGGAAGTGATTCAAGGCAAGAACTCAGGAGGGAAGAGCCAGCCTGGGTGGGTGGGGCTTAGTGGTGGGCAGGGCTTCCAGGTGGGCGGGGCTTCCCAGTAGGTAGGGATTTTTGCCCTCCAATATTCCTTCCTCCAGGTTAAGGTCAGGGTGGAGTCAGCACACATTAAGTCCTCACTTGGATAAGTCAAAACTCCCCAGCTCATGCAGTTCCTACCTGTAGGGGTCTACACACCAACTCCCCTTAGTGGTCCTGAAGCAACACAGGGAACGATGAGGCTGAGGTCCCATTCATTCATTCATTCATTCATTTATATACCTTCTTGAGTAATACTAATAATAGCAGGCCTAGGAATACAGAATATTCTTAAGGGTTTCCTCTATACCAGGAACTCCAAGAGCAAGTCACAAAACCCATTTGACCCCCCTGTGAGGTGGTACAATTGCTGTCCCCACTGAACAGATGAAGAGCTGAGGCTGGGGGGCTGGGGTGCACCCACACACTGAAGGGAGGCAGGTGGGATGAGGAGTCTCCCAGCCCAGGCCTCTTGCTCACATCTTGGGAAGCTCTGAAAATGGGGATTGTTGTCTCCCACTCTTCACCCACCCCCATTCCACATAGTACACTGAGCACTTGCTAAGCGCCAAACCACACCAGGCAGGATAGGCAGGAAGGAGCCCAAGGCAGCCCCCACCCAGCTTGCCAGCAGACTGAGGCCAATGCCAGTGTCAAGCATAGACAACGGGAAAGAGAAAGAGCCTGGACAAGATCCAGAGGGGCGAGGGCAGCCAGCTCAGCCTGTCCACTCCCAGAGACGGGCTGCAGCCCTGACCAGCCCCAGACCCCAGGACCTCATGGACCTCACAGGCCTTGTCAGGGCCATGGAATTTATCCCAAAGGTTGGAGCCCTGTGAGTTGCTAGGACAGGGACATATTTGCCACTTAGTGGAGGGAGATTGGAGGGAGAGAAGAGAGAGATGGTGCTGGGACACAGGTGACTCTGGGGCAATTTTGAGGGTGATGCCATCCAGTGAGATGGAGAAATAAGGGTGACCCAGGAGGGATATTACGCTAAGCTGGAGATGCCTGTGGATAGCTGCAAGATCTGACCTCTCCAGACCCTATTGTCTACTCTCCTCCAGGGAATCAGGGGAGGTCTCACCAGTCCCTACTGGAGCTACACCTATGGACCTGCCCATAAAAACCCTCTACCAGCTCCCCAGAGCAGGCCCCCAGGCACTTGCTGAGGACAGACCTTGATGTCCCAGTGTGTCCCCGTTTTACAGATGAGGAACTAAGGCCAAGAGCCAGGAAGAGACCTACCTCAGGGTATCCAGTGAGGTAGAGATGGAGGGGGCATGAGACCTCAGAGGTCCTGCCACACCAATCCTCCCTGAAGAGCCCCTTATGAGCAGAAGATGGAGGGGCTGGTGCAGGAGGTTTTTCCCCACCTTTATCTGCTGTTGACATTTCAACAATCCTAGATTCTTTGGGCACCTTAAGCTGACTTGAGACTCAAGTCTCTCTGTACCCTAGCTCTGATTAACAAAGCTTATCTGTTGGGTTGGGGTCTGCCGCTGTGACCCCTCAATAGTCCAGCTGGATTTTGTTGGGAAGATGATGGGGACTTTTAGAAATCTGGACCAGTCTCTGCTTAATTATCTCCCTCTGGCTCCATTACTCAGGGCACCCACCTACCTGATAAATTATGACAAACTGACAATGGTGATGACATTGATGATAATGACGGTGACAGTGATGATAGTGGTGATGGTGATGATGGTGAGTACCACAGGGAACCAAAACGAACCAATCCCTGTTTCTAAGCACTCTGGAAGAAGGAGACCCAGAAACAGTAGCTGGTAAGAGGCAGCCACAAGGGTGAGACTTGATCCTACTGTGATACTTTGAGGGCACCCATTTGTGCCGTGTCCTATGCTGACCTGTCCTCTAGACTCCTGGAATCCAGCAGAAGAGATTCTTCACACCCAGGTCATTTACAATATAGTATGATTGGAGCAAAACATGGGGCTGTCTGAATTCTGGGAATGTGGGCTCAGGAGGGCAGGGGACTTTGCTCTAAGTGCTACAGAGTCAGGAAAAGCTTTCCAGGCATCCCAGAGGTGACAGGCAGATGCAGAGGCTGGAGTGGACATAGTGCGTCAGGGAACCCCAGCTGTTCGGTATACGAGGTGGACCATCCTTTGGGGAGGAGCTCCTGGATCTTGTTTCTAGACAGGGTTCATGTCTTAGCTCCAGTCCCTTCCAAGACTTACTCAGACGGCTATTTAAATAAATGTAACACTTTTACAGCAAAATTTGCAGATGATGAGCTGGTAAACAAATGACAGCTAAAGGAGAGCTCAGAGGATGACAGTAGTGGCCATAAAGCTGGGAACTGTGGGCCCACAGGTCTGGGTTTATGTCTCACAGGTTTCTCACGCTATCAGAAG
This sequence comes from Galagoides demidoff, assembly GCA_963574575.1. Taxonomy (NCBI): domain Eukaryota; kingdom Metazoa; phylum Chordata; class Mammalia; order Primates; family Galagidae; genus Galagoides; species Galagoides demidoff. Next base: position 15,622 of record CAUYQV010103762.1, on the reverse strand, counting down.
ACCCTGGGCAATGGGCAGAGCCAAGGGATGTTTTTATCTCAGGACATGTCACAGACTATCACAAAAAGTTAAATGGCTTTATCCAGTTGCTTTCATAATCTTTTCCTCAAACAATACTTGATTTTCAATTTTAGAGCAGGGCTAGCTTATGCAGAGCACACCTGCCATGGCCTCCACATCTGCACTGCTAGCAGGCATGACTAATTGATCACAGAACACTTGATTATGGATAAAGGTGTTTGGGATCTGAGCCACTCTCAGTTGGGATGGACTCCCAACTTTGTCATGAAGCCTACATGAGGCCTGCCAGGGTCTCACCCTCCTCGTTACCCTCTGGCCACTTTTGAAAGAGCAAGACCACGTGCATCATTTATATTCTGAAGCAGAGTAGAAATGTAAATGTATGGTGGGGCACTTATCTGTCCCATCTAATACTCTGTCCCAAGGCCAAGGACAGTGCCTAGCATGCAGACACTGTTCAGTTGGTGTCTGCTGGGTGAAGGGCACCCATGGGCCAAGCTGCCTTCAGCTCCAGCCTATCATGACCAGGACCTTCTCTTGGCCAGTTCATATCTCAACTACCTTTTTGGCCCCTCTGGTCTCATATCTGTCTCCAGGAAGGGGAGAGCATTCGCATTCAGTGGTTAAAGAATTAAGACCTAGAGAAGTTTCCTTGGAGTTTTCCAATGACTGCGGAATAGATTTCCAGATAAATACAGACTGAGTGATTGAAGGTGGGGCTGGCTCTCCCAGGGCCCTCCACACTCCCCAGCTCCACTCCTTCCTCCGGGGATTAATTGGTATCAAGAGAGGACTTTAGGAAATGGCCATGTTTAAAGGCCCCTGCTTAATGGTCCCTTTAATTAGAATGGGTTTCACTTGACACTGTCTCTGCTGACCCGCAGAGGAGGGCAGCCCCTGCCCGAGTGAACGCGCGATGACCCAGGCATTCCCGCGTCCAGGCCGTGCCCCGCTTGTGGGCTCACTCATCAGAGTTCAAAAGAATGGCTGTTTCTGCAGCAGAACAACAGCCAGAGCCCAGAGTCACTCCCCTCAGCTCAGGCACCCCTGTGGGAACCTGGATCTGGGACATTCCTCTGAAGAGAAGAATGTGCACACAGGGGATCGCTGGGCCCCTGCCAAGCCCAGCCACTCGGCAGGCTCAGCAGGCAGAGTGTGAGTGCTGGGGAGGACCAGGCTCCGGCCAGGCTCTGGGGCAGGAGCAGGGTAGGCACAGGCCTGCCCTTGGGGTGGCCCTCGCCAGGTGTGGAGGTGGTCTCAGGATCAGCACTGTCAGCACAGGGGTGAGGGACATAATGGCAAAACCAAGAGCTGGAGAAGCCCAGGGAAGGGACCTAGTCCCACCCAGGGCAGGGCAGGCAATCTTCCCAGGGAAGGGGCCTCTTTAGCTGGACTTCATATTAGTCTGCATGAGCTAGGCTGTGCCACAGCGAGCCTCAGTGTCTTCAAGCACTAAAAGTCCCTTCCACACTCCTGTCACCATCCAGAGTGTCAGCAGAGGCTCTGTTGGTGGGTCTGCTCCAGGGGGGAAGCAGGGATCCAGGCTGCCCCTGCCATGTCGGAAGTGTGGAGATCTCCTACCCAGTTCTCACCGTCTCCTGATGAAGTGGCCTGAAGGAAGTCAGTGCCACAGTTTCAGGGAGGCTGGGGAATGAAGTGTGGGGACCGCAGAGACTCTCTGGCACATACCTGAGGTTGAGGAGTCAGCCAGGGAAGTGAGGCCTGGAGGCAGGCAGAGGGAACCGCCTGTGTGAAGGCCCAGGAACAAGACAGATAGGAAGGGATGATGGGGAGAGGAGGCTGGGGTGGGGAGTGGCCAGGGAATTTCTGGACGGCCATGGTGAGCAGCAAGGACACCACGAGGGGGCCAGTGGGAGCCACTGAGAGTTTTAGGCTGGGAGTGGCATGGTCAGAGCTCACAGGAATGGGCCTATAGGAATGGCCCTACAGATCTAAGCCAGGACCGCACAGAGGTAACTGCTGTCTGGAAGTCTCCAGGTCTTGCCACAGCCCTGTCACCTGTGAAGGTCCGACCCACTGACCCCTGAAGCCCTAGCCCAGGCTGAGGGGCAGTCCCGTTACTGTCTCTCTCCAGGGTGAACAGTGGTGTCTCAGACATCCAAGAGCAGTTAGGATTGCGGGGACACCCAATCAGCCGGCCTGAGGCAGGGCAGAGCCTCGGGCGGAAGTGGGCCTAGGAGAGCCTTGTGGGGAGAGCAAGTGCAAAGAGAGGGCAGTGCTGGCCCTGACCCCCGTGGGCCCCACCCAGCAGCAGACCCTGCAGCCACACCCTCAGGTCACAGTAGGTGTAGTAGATGTGGCATCTGCAGAAACACCTGAGGCCGTGTCTGGCCTCTGGCTGGAGAGACCTTGTTCCCTCCAGCCCCGGATCATCATCCACAGTCGTTCACTCACTCATTCATTCATTTGACAAGTATCTACTCTCCACCCCCGTGGGAACCTCAGGAACTCCAATGGATATAGCAGTAACAAAAGGACAGGGCCCTGCCCTTGGGGAGCTCATTCTAGTGGGAAAAGCAGATTGTGAACAGGCAAGGAACTAAATCAACACTGACAACATGCGACAAATAAGGGAAACAGTCCAGCAAGGAAAAATCCCAGAAGGCCCTCTGAGGAGGGCACCCTCGGGATGAGAGGAGCCAGCGAGGGAAAGCAGTGGCAGAGGCAGTCCTGGCAGAGATAGCAAGTGCAAAGGCCCTGAGTTGTGGAAGGTGCTGGCAAGGATGCAGCGAGAACCGTGTCCACAGAGGCCCCGCAGCAGCCAGAGTCTGGGCTTTAACAGGTTTTGTGGTCAGCAGCAGGTGGGAGTAGAGGAGAGAAGCAACGAGGTCTCAGGGAAGGGTGGCCATGGGGAGAGGGAGCTGAGAGGCACGGGGTGGGGGGGTGGGGTGGGGGTGGGGGGATTGGCCTCAGGCTCTGGCAATGGCTGAGAGTGGATGGCGGGCACAGGAGGGACGGATGGAGAGGTTCTGGCCTGAGCACCTGGGTGGACAGTGGTCATTTGCTGAGCAGGGAAGGCAAAGATGGGGCAGGGGAGGGGCTGAGACCAAGAGCCTAACAAGGGCACATGCCAGGGGCCCATTGCCCCATAACATCCAGGGCAGATAGAGCCCAGATACATGAACTCTGGGAGGGGCTGATGGGAGATGGAGACCTTGGACCAATGCTCTCCTGTCTTTCTGCAGGGGTCCCCCTGGCCCGCTGGGGGCTGTTCAGTGGCTGATGAGCCCCCCAGGGAAGCAGCCTCACCCCTTTTGTCCCTCTTGCAGCTTTCTCATTCCTGCTGGGTGAGGCTTTTGTGGATGTGCCCAGGAGGGTGGGCCCCCCAGCAGCACCCCGAGTAGAAAGTTCATTTTAAAAAGCACCTGCAGAGTAAGCAGCAGCCACGGGGGACATGAGATAAAGCTGGAGACAGTGACAGGAGGCTTCCTCCAGACAGGCACACTAACCAAACATGTCATGCCATTCACCAAACCTAACGAGAGGTCGGGAGGGGACAGGCCATCTGTATGCAGCAGGGCTCAGAGAGGAGGGACAGAGAGCCATAAAGGCTCCTGGGGGATTTGGCCCCAGGCACTGGAAGGAGCCCTCATTATTCCATTGTACAGATGGGAAAACTGAGTCATGAAACGGTTCACTGAAGTCCCTAAGCCCAGCTAAGTAGCCAGTGGCAGACCCGGGGTCTAATCCAGGCTGTCTGCCTGCAGAGCTCATGTTCTCACACCAGGTGACCTGCCTGAGGTCCCGCGGCCACTCTGCTCCGAGGATTTCCTCACCTTCCCCTTGGCAGACGGTTAGTGTTTCAGAGCCTTCCACTTCCGGAGAAGTTATCAGCACATATCTGAAATTACACCTTGCGAATCTGGATCTAATTCTGCCCCTGCTATCATTTTCCTCTGGCAGTCCTGGGCATAGTCATTGCGGTGTGCCCCGGGGTCTGGCCATCAGATTGCCAGGTACAAAAGGTGGGTCCAGGGGGCCTTATCTCAGAAGACAGGTGGCAATTAAAGTATCTTGTGCCACCCTATTGAAATATGGCAATGGCCACCAGCCCTGGTCCCCTGCTGAGTGGCAGGCCAGGGTCAGGCTCAGGCTGGCCTAGGAGGGCCATGGCTCTGGGCCTTGGAGGACGAGTCAGGGGCACTCTGCGTTCCCCATGCACCCCGCTCTTTCCCAGCACGAGCCTCACATTTGAGGTCCATAGCAGCCCTGTGAGCAGGCCTTCAGCCCTGTTTTATGGATGAGGAAGTTGGAGAGGATGAGTCACCTGCCTCAGGCCACCCAGCCAAGAAACAGAACCGAAACACAAACCCCCATATTCGGACTCTTGTCATTGCTTCCGCAAATACGTCCTGAGTCAGGCTTATTCAGAAGCGGGTTCCAAGAGAGGGGCTGGAAATGACCAGATAATAAGGCTTCACAACTGCTCTCGACAGTCTCATGGTCTGAGGAAAGAGAAAACAGAAACTACCACTCTGGAACACGACTGAGCCTTAGAAAGGAGGAAATTCCGACACGTCCCCCAGCTGTGGGGTCCCTGGAGCCCTCAGATTCACATGGAAAGTAGATGGTGGGAGCGGGCCTGGGGGTGGGGTGGGGGCAGCCTCTGTTCGATGGGGACAGAGCTTCAGTTTTGGAAGATGAGAAAGTTTTGGAGATAAGTGGGGGTGATGGCTGCACAGCAGTGCAGACGTATTTAATGCCACAGAACGATACAGTCATCAAAGGTTAAAACTGTAAAAATTTCTACTGTGTGTATTTTACCACAATTAAAATGTTTTTAATTTAAAAAAAAAAAAAAGAGAAACTGTGTCATTCACTGGTTCTAAAGCAGTGACAGAAAGGCCCCCTCCTGGGGCTCCTGTCAGCTGGGCACAGGACTAAGTGAGAGTGTGTGAGTGAGTGTGTGTGTGTATATTGTGTGAGTGTGCATGTGAGTACATGTGTTAGTATATTGAGAGTGTGTGTACGTGTGGTTATATGTGAGTATGTTGTGTGTATGTGTGTGGGTGTGCATGTGTTAGTGTATGTAAGTGTGTGTGAGTGTATGTGTGTGTAAGTATAGGTGTATGTGTGAGTATATGTGTGTGTCAGGTCACGTGAGAAGGTGTCCCTGCTGACACTCGGGCAGAGGCCCACACAGGCAAACATGGCTGCAACAAAAATAATGACAATGACAGCCATGGCCACCTCAGAGAGCCGGGCACAGCGCAGGACACCTTGCACACGTCCCACTCAGTCCTCAGCACAGCTCTCCACGCAGTTACTCAGAAAAGGAAACCGAGGCTCCTGGCCCACTAGCAAGGGGCAGAGCAGGACTCACACTTCAGGTTCTGGGGAGCTCTTGGTGCAGCACACGTGACCCGGACTTAGTGGCTTAAAACCACAGGCATTATCTCTCACAGCTGCTGTGGGTCAGGGGCCTGGGAGTGGCCTGGATGGGTGGTGCTGGCTCTGGGTCCCTGAGGAGGCTGCCTCGGCCTGCCGATCATGGCTGCCATCTCATTTGAAGCTCAACTGGAGCTGGAGGACCGACTTCACGATGGCACCTCCCAGGACTGTGAGCAGGAGACCTCGGTTCCTTGCTCTATGGACCTTTCCACAGGGCCACTTGAGTATCCTCGCAATATGGCAGGTGTCATGATTGAAGAAGGCAGGACAGAAGCCACAATGCCTTCTGTGACACAGCCTTGAGAATCATATCCAATTGGTTTCGAGGTCAGCCCTGTCCATGGTGGGAGAAGGCTACACAAGGCTGTGAGCAGCAAGAGCTGAGGACCATCAGCGGCCAGCTGGAGAAGCAACCTCACCCACACGTCCATCTGAATCTGCCAGGAACCTGCACTCTACTATCAGGCCAGAGGCTGCTGGGGAGAGGTGTCAGGTGTCAGAGGTGTCCAGAGATGCTCTGGAAGAGAGGGGCATGCCAGGCGGGCGCGCCATCCTGAGAGGAGATGGAACTGGTACCATGAGGCAGGCATGGGCTGTGTCTCCAGGGAGGTGAGGAGTTCGAACTTGGCCATCACCACATTTTGGAAACATGGTGGATGTGTGGATACAGGCTGGCAGAAGCACACTGGGGACTCGTGGGTGGAGTGAACAGGTGAATGGCTACACTTCTAGCAGTGGCAGTAAGAGCTGGATGTTGGTGTCAGACAGACGCAGATGTGTTTTCTGGTGTGAGTAAGCCTCCCATATCCACTCTGACCCTCAGTCTCCTCCTCTAAAATGCAGCAATTGTTTCTCCCACACAAGAGAGACGATAAAGCCACATGTGTCGAGGAGCCTAGCACACACCAGAACCTCAGCCCAGCCCCAGCAGCAAGACGTAGAAGCCTCCACAGCTCAGACCAGGCCATCCTGTGCCGCACCTTGGCCAGGGTAAGCAGCACCAGTGGAACACGAGCGCCCCTGTCCCAGTTCTGCCAGAGAGTGAAGACCCTTTCATTCCCACAGATGCAGGTGGGTCAGACCAGTCGCTCCCTCCTGGGTGTGCCCAGTGAAGGGGCCAGCACCGCCTGGCTGCTGGAACCTCATTAATGCGAGATGATCTGGAAAAATACTTCACACCTCTCTTCTCACATTCCAGCGGGGAAATAACATTGAACATCGGATGCCCCTTTCGAGAAAAGCTGACAGAGGAAACGGCCCTTCCTTTATCTCAACTGGAAATTTTGTTTTCCTTTTATCACAAAGATGTGAGCAGCGCTGCTCAAATCAAAAAGGAATGTGTGGTTGAAAACGGGTGGGGAGCTGCTAATTAGAAAAAGAAGGCCTGGATGAATGAAAAATGGCAGAGAGAGATTATTTTTCATTAATTTGGCATTCAGTAATCACAGGCAAAACAACCCTTTCACCCTCGGTATAATCAAGACAATTAGATAGTGCAGCCTTTGCAAGAAGAATTAATTATATCGATAACATACAGCGTTTCTTTCATCCACTTCACATCTACGGTGACTCAGCACAGGGGTTCTGGGGCTACTAGTGATGCTCCGGGGACATGGAGAGGTTGGTGAACGCGTCCAGGCTCATGCAGCTGATCAACCACAGACCCACAATTCGAGTTGAGCCGAGGACTAGCACAAGCCCCTGCTTCCTGCCAGACACCACTCTGCCTCCTGGGACCGGAAGAGCAGCTGTCTCCGGCTGGATAGGTGCAAAGCCAGCGGCTGCTAGAATTTATTCTTGAACGACTTGTTTCTTGTCACTTCATATCCTTGCTTTGTGCCCACTCCCAAGTTCAAGGCTTGCACCAGGAACCGTGGGGACGTGATGGACATGCAGGTAAGTCAACAGGTGCACAGAAGGGCAGCTGAAGGGGTGCACAGAGGTGAAGTGAATGGATGGACGACCAGGAGAGGATGCTGGGCTGGTGGGAGGAGGAAGGGTGGGTGCTGCACCTGTGTGTGGCTGGGGGGCAACACAATGGTTGGATGGGTGAGCCTGGGGGTTGATGGGTAGATGGGTGCAGCAGGCAGTGGAATAAGTTAGTGGGCAGGGCCATCCCACTCTCAGGGCACAAGAAGCAAGTCCCCACTGCAAGCTTGACTCTGCTTCCACAGCCATGAGCCTGGGGACAAGGAGGAGATTGACCCAGGAGGGACTTGGTCAGAGACCTGCCTGAGAAGATGGATCTTTCTTGAACACTTGTTTTCTTGAAATCTACCATCTGAGAGGTGGGAGGGACCATGGGGCCACACTGGTTTTACAGCAGGGGCCCAGAAAGGGGGGGAACCCTACCAGCGCCCACACTGCCAGGCCAATGTCAGGGCCCACCCCATACCCCTGCTGCTCCCATGGCCTCCTGGGTGTGACCTCCCCTGAGGCCCCAGCCCAAGCTGAGCCCCCCAGCAACCTGCCCATCCTCAACACGGCCCCAACGGAGGCTGAGGGGAAGGAGCTGTGGGCTCTGAGTTGCCCTGAGACTGCCGTGACAGTGCCAGCACCCCCTCGCCTGTGATGGGACCAGACATGGTGTGGGTTCTGCCAAGTGGCTGTGTGGCCAGTTCCAGCGGTTCTCAAAGACAGGAAGCCCGATGGCCCTCTAAGGCCTGGGAGCATCAGAAGTGGAGCAGACAGTGACAACTGATGACCAGCAGCGGCCCCAACTGCTTGGCCAGCACGTTTTGCACATTGATTATTCCGGCACTGACTGGGTGCTGGGGACTGGGAGCCCCAAACCTGCATACAGCTGGCACTCAATCTGTGTCTCCTGAAAGGGAAGGACAGTGCTGCCCTTCAGGAGCTCCTAGGATGGTCACTTTTCTCAGGGTGCCCCTGGGAGGGGCAGACCTGGCAGGGATGTGGGGGTCCCTGCTTCCATTCACCTCCTCCTTTGTGAGAAGGGCCACTTGCTCTCGGACACCCCGGTTTTGAGTGAACCCGGACACTCACCTTCTCCCAGACCATTCTGGGCCAAAGATCATTGAAAATAACACAGAACAAAAACCTGGGGACTGTAAATGTTGTGTCCCCCTGATACCTCCACCCTGCAGCTGGGTGTGTGTCTGCCATCTTGCCTCCTTCTAGCATATTCTCTACAGGTCAGTTTGAGGACCCACTCACCCTCTGCTGATGGCCTTTCCCTGCTGCACTATGGGGTGTGAGGAGCTGACTGCGTCGCGTCCCAGCACCTTGACAAGTGCTGGCACATAGGTTTGCTGAATGAATACACACCCGGACCACAGAGTACAAACTTGAACTGGAGCCCAAATACTAACTGGGGCTGTGTGACCTGAGGCAAATCACTTAACCTCTCTGAGTCTTGGGTTAACTATTCTGTGAAATGAAGATTAACATAGTAGGATCACTGTGAGGATTCAGTGAGCAATGTACGCAGAACGCGTGGCACGGAACAGGTGCCCAGCTGCCGTGCCCCCAGGTGGTGGACTTCCAGCTCACCTGTGGGTAGCTGAGGCCCCGCCCTCCTCTCAGCTCCAGCCTCTGGCAGGTGACTCCAAAAGCCTCAGGCAGGAGGGAGCGTGGGAACTTCCTACAGCCTGTTTGTCTTGGGCTTCCTGGGAGGGGCCGCCACCTCTGTCAGCTCCACACGAGCTCCTGCCAGGTCGTCCAGCGTGAAAGGGAGGGATTGTTCCCGTGACCTTTGCTTTCCTTGTCAAAGGTGAGTTGAGCCTAGGACACAAGAACAACCCCTCCCCAAAAGGCCAGGCCAGCCCTGGTTCCCCACTTTCAAAGGGGCTGAAGGGGTCACCTATGCTAGGGGAACCTACAGCCCTGTCCCTGCCTGCAGGTCTGAGGCTCTGTAGCCTCAGCCCCTCTGGCCCCACTGCCCCCCGCCCTGAGCCAGCAGCCAGCCAGGGCTCCCTCCCTGCCTTCTCACTTGACTTCTCCCCAGGTCTGCATTCTCCTCATCCCCCCGTACCCAGCAGAGGACCCAACCCGGGGTCTAGGGCTCCGACACCAAGCACCCAGACCAGCTGAGACACCCATGCAGCCATCCAGAGCAAGGAACCCTCCCCTGCTCCCACTTGCCCTACACCCTGTCCCCCATGCTGGTCTCTGGAGGTGGCCACAGGTCTCTGTGCAGTTAGAGACACCATCAAGTTTTTATCACTCTGCCTCAGCCTCCTCTGCCCCTGACTAGTGGCTGGGTCATCCCTCTCCCAGCCCCCTGCCTACTGCCCACGTCCCCTGCTTCCCTAGTAGCCACAGGTGTGACCTTCCAACAGCTGGGGAGCTTCCCACAGACCCTCCACACAGTAACCACCGCAGGCAGCGCGGCTGGGGTTAAGGGCAGCCTTGGATCACAGAGGCTCCATTTCCGATTTTCCAGAAGATGCCGATTATTAATGATCATTGTTCTTTCCTTCTGGGGCATGAAAAAGTAGGTTTAATTCACAACCGGAAAAGCAGCAGGTCAAGGTTCTCAGAGTATGAAATGTCAGCCTCCGGCGGCAATGACATTCACCCAGAGGCACTAAAAATAGACGCAAAAACAGAAGCATCAGCGTCCAGAGGTGGGAGAAACAAGGTGAGCTCAGGGCTCAAACAACGCTCACCAGTGACGTCTGCAGCCACATGGCAAGGCTGAGCTTTTCCTTTTTTTTTTTTTTTTCTCCTTGAGAGACAAAAAGAAAGTGAACTTGAGAAGGGTCAGCCAGAGGATTTTACTCTTTCAAGTCTGACCTTTTACGTGAAATTCAGGTAGAAAGCAAAGCTGCCTTGAGATTCGATCACAGGGGCAGAATTCATCACCACTTAGCCCAGAGAGTGTTCATGGCCCGTCCAGCTCCTGGCCAGCCCCAGAACTGGCTACAGAGTGGGCTGGAGGCGTGGTCCAGCAGCGTTCTCGTGCTGAGGGAAATGTTCTGTATCTCTCTGTACAATCTGGTACTCACTAGCCACTGGTAGATAGAGAGCTCTTGAAATATGGCTGTTGCAAAGTGAGCAACTGGATTATTCATTTTATTCTATTTCAGGTGATTTAGATGTGAATAGCCGTATTTAAATGGTGACTGGTGGCTACCATATTGGACAGCACAGTGTGAGGCTCTAAGGGGAAGCTGATGAGTAGTGTCTGCCAGGGACACCGGCTGGAAAGACAAGGCCTGACAGCTGCATTACCAAAGGACCTCCGTCTGCTGTAACCCAGGTCTCCTCACGCCTAAGTTAGTGATTTTGGTACCTGCACAGTTTCGGCGTTTAGGAGAAACAGTGTCTGCGGAGTTTAATGTCACCCCTGCCCTTCCGTCTCATGGTCTCTGCTCCAGGCAACTGCAAGCTTCCCAACCAGTCTCCCTGCTGTGAGTTCCTATTTCTAACCTACTTCCTACACAGCAGCCAAAATACGAACACAGCCCCATGTGACCCGTCTTGAAACTCTTGGTCTAATCCCCTCCATGGCCACCAAGACCTTCCCTTGGGCCTTACCTCCCAGGCCCACCCTTTTCATTCTTATCCACCTCCCCCCACCCCCAGAAAAGACCTTTTCAGCAAACTCTGCTCCACTGCATAAGAGGCCCCAAAGGCAAGGCCATCTCTTGCCCCATCTTGGCATTCCCCACCCCAAAGCACGGGCCCTGAACAGGCCCTACCAGGGGCCTCATGTGATTCCAGGAGCATCCATGCGCATTTTTTTTTTTTTTGAGACAGAGTCTCAAGCTGTCACCCTGGGTCCAGTGCTGTGGCATCACAGCTCACAGCAACCTCAAACTCTTGGGCTTAAGCGATTCTCTTGCCTCAGCCTCCCAAGTAGATGGGACTACAGGCACCCGCCACAATGCCCAGCTATTTTTTTGTTGTTATTGTTGCAGTTGTCATTGTTGTTCTAGCCAGCCTGGGCCAGGTTTGAGCCCGCCAACCTCGGTGTATATGGCCGGTGCCCTACACTCTGAGCTACCCGTACCCATGCAGATTTTCTTATTATGTCCTCACCGTAGTGAGATAAGTACCATTATTTCCCAGTTTTGCAGATGAAGACTCTGAGATACAAAGAGGGAAAGTGTTTGTCCAAGGACAAGTGAGAAAACAGCAGATCCAAGACTCATACCTGGGTAAGTGTCTGCCTCAAACTTGGCTTCAGCAGGGGGGCTGAAGGTCACAGAATACCCAGTCCAATAGTTCTCTCACTGTTAACTCAATAAACATTAGGTGTGGAAGGGAGGGAGGAATGGATGGATGGATGAGTATGGGTGGATGGGTAAATGGTTGGGTGAATGATGGTATGGATGGCAGATGGGTGGATGGATGGGTGGGTGGTGGATGGGTGGGTGGGTGGGGGGATGGGTAGATGACTGGGCACATAGATGGATGGTTGTATGGATAGAAGATGGATAAATGGATGGGTGGAAAAATAGATGGGTTGATGAATGTGTGGACAGATACATACGCACAAATGAATGAAAGGGCAACAAAACACAGTAGAAAGTGAGGTAGAAGGTCATGAATAAGGACGGGGTGAGACAATGGTTCACCTTTGCTCTTAACCATTTCTCAGGTATATCAAAAAATCAGGTCCTGCAAAAAATTCTTCAGGCTTTCGTTTTTACAGAGATAAAGTAACTAGCAGGCTATGCACATGGAGCCAGCCCTGGGCCCTGCACGGGCCTGCTTCCCGTCCTCCCCCTCCTGGCCCCCACTCCCTCTCCCCGCCCCACCCGCCTTGGCTCACTGAGCTCCTCCCTAATGCTGCTTTCCCATGGGAAGTCTGAGAAACAATAGCAATTTCTTCTGAATGGGACTCTCCCCTGAGCCAAAGAGTAAACAGGAGCGAGCAAAGAGCTCAAGTCCATGTGTGACTGCTCAGTGGGGATTACATAACCAGGACATACCTGGGAGAGGCACTGATCCAGGGGATTTTAACAGACAGAGGGGAGGCCTGGGGTGGGAGGCTGGAGGGGGAACGCCCAGTGCAGGAATGGCTGTGCAGGCACCCGGAGGCACTGGAACCGGAGCCAGGTAGCTCAGGGAGGGAGGACCTTCATTGCCACTTGCTGAGGGGTTTCTCACACTGTGATAGGCCTTTTGAACAACTGTTTTGTCTGATCTTCACAGCAGCACTATGGGGTGTGTGGTTTAGTTATAGACCCTTTTATAGATGGAAAAAAATGAAAATGAGGCACAGAGAGGCACAGTCGTTAAGCAAAGTCACACAGCAATTGCGGAGAGAGCTGGGGTATCAGCCTTTGTCTGGCTCCAGAGCCTGCAGAGTGGATGGAGCTGTCTGGCCTGCTCTTTCCCATCTTCTCTCCCTTCCTGATGGAAGAAACCTTCCATGAGATCACGTGTCCATTTATTCTTTCTACTGTCCCTCCGTCCACCCAGTGTCCAGAGGTCTTTCCACCTCTGCGCACTGGACCTGCATCAGGAGAGGGGCCAGAGACAAATGAGGTGACTTGCTGCCTGCAGAAGAGTCAGACTCTGCTGAGGAAGGGCCACGGGGAAGTGTCCACCGGCAATGCGTACAGTTAGAACACGTCAGGATTGAGCCCTTCCTGCAGGCGGGCAGCTGCCTTCTGCTTTCACACGGGAGACAGTTCCAAGCTGGGGTCCTTATTCACCTGTGGCAGAGAGGAGATGAGGTCCTCAGAGGCCCACTCAGCATCTCTCAGGAGCCTCAGCCTTGGGACCAGGGGTTGGGGAGGGCTTCCCAGAGGGGCAGCCTCGAGCTGGCTGAGACAAGGCCCCGGGAGTCCATTAAGCAGAGGTGCTAGGTGTGAGTCTCTACCAAGTGATGGAGGGAGGAGGGAGAGGCTGCCCCCCCCAGCCCTGGATCCTGCCAGCCTCTGAGCTCCAGGAGAAAGGGTGGGGGAAGGTCCCAGGACGCCTGGGCAGAGCTTCAGGAGGCCCACCCTCCCTCCTGGTGCGGAGTAAGTACAGTCCTCCGTGTGACCGACCTCACATGGGCACCTCCTGCTCTCTGAGCCCAGCCACCATCTATAAAGTGAGGACAGTGGGAGGCACACCGGGTGCCTGGTGAGCCCTTAGAGCAGCGGTTCTCAACCTTCCTAATGCCGCAACCCTTTAATATAGTTCCTCATGTTGTAGTGACCCCCCAACCATAAAGCAACGAAAATAATTTTATGGTTGGGAGTCACCACAATATCAGGAACTGTATTAAAGCGTCGCAGCATTAGTAAGGTTGAGAACCATTGCCTTAGAGGCAGTGGCCCTCATTGATGCTGGACTGTTAATACATGTCCCTCAACGACACTACATGGAGAGTCCAGGGCCCAGCAGACTGGCAATGGGAGGCCCAACGTCTGTGTGTCCTGGGCTGCCCGGACTGTCTGGGGCAGCCAGGTTCAAACAGGTATCACCCAGGGGCGGGCCCCAGGGTGCAAGTCGCATCATGATGAAGCCATCCTATCCTGCAGAATCCAGGCACTGTCATCATATAAGCTGCCTTCCTGGCCTCCCTGGCCACCCACCCTGCATGTCACCATGTAAATAGAGCCCTGTATTTACCTGCCATGGGGAAGGGATGGGCCTGCCTGTGGGGTGGGGAGAGATGAGTTCAGAGCCCTCAGCTCTGCTTCCTGTTAGGTTCCAAGTGCACAAGGCACCGTGCTTGGGAGCTGGATGTGTGTGGGGGTGGGCAGGGGGCAGGAAGCTTGGCCACAGGCCCCTGGGCTGCAGGTCTTGGTTGTGCAGCAGGCCCTGGCTAGGGGAGGCCCAGCCAGGGCCATATCTGAGGTGCAAGTCCCTGATGACCCAGAGGGCACCATTCAGCTGCCCAGAAGGCCGTCTGCCCTGGGCAGTCTGCAGGAACTGGCTGTGGGCTCATCCTTACCCCCAACAGCGGTTCCTCCAGGGCACTGAGCTCAGTAGGCACTTACTACATTGTAAATAAACATAACATACATCTTTTATCTTTAATAACCGTAAGGACTTAGGTGTTCCTGTTCCTGTTTCATGCTGGAAGACACCGAGACACAGACAAGTGACTGACCCAAGAGCACACAGCTGAGATGGTACGGTTAGGATCTGGGCCAGGTCTGTCCAGCCCTGAGGAGTTATTTTCCATGAATATGCTTCTCTCTTATTTTGCTGTACTGTTTTCATCTACCAAGCCAGGGTAGTCACACAATTCAAGATGTGGCATCACTCTGGCCTCCATGACCAACAAATACCAGCCTGTGGCATTATCTGTCCATAGATCCTTGACTGAATTCAAGATAAGTGACTGGACAGTAGACAGGTGGACAGATGGATAGAAAGATAGATAGAGTCCACATTTATGAGTGTGGCAGGACTATGGGGGGAAGGGCAAATGGATAGATGGATAGAGGGTAGAAGGATGACCTATAAGCAGATAAACCGTGAACTAACCGGTGGATAGGTAGATGAATGATGGATAAACGGTTGGATGGATGGATGAGGAGTGACTAGGAAAATACAGATAGGTAGAATGGATAGATGATTGAAGTGATAATGGGTGAACGGAAGGATGATGGAGAGACCATGGAGGGATGGGTGGATAATGAATGATGGAGAGGTAGATGGATGGATAATAGATGGATAATAAATGGCTAGGTAGATGATGAATGAATGGGTGGATGGACAGATGAATAAGAGTTGGATAAATAGATGATGGCTGAATGGATGGATGATACATAGGTAGATGGATGATGGTTGAATGGATGAATGATGCATGGGTAGATGGATGATGGTTGAATGGATGGATGATGCATGGGTAGATGGATGATGGCTGAATGGATGGATGATACATGGGTGGATGGACGATGGCTGAATGGATGGATGATGGCTGAATGGATGGATGATGCATGGGTAGATGGATGATGGCTGAATGGATGGATGATGCATGGGTAGATGGATGATGGCTGAATGGATGGATGATACATGGGTGGATGGATGATGGCTGAATGGATGGATGATGCATGGGTAGATGGATGATGGCTGAATGGATGGGTGATACATGGGTAGATGGACGATGGCTGAATGGATAGATGATGGCTGAATGGATGGATGATGCATGGGTGGATGGATGATGCATGGGTAGATGGATGATGGCTGAATGGATGGATGATACATGGGTGGATGGACGATGGCTGAATGGATGGATGATGGCTGAATGGATGGATGATGCATGGGTAGA